>VMRN01000034.1:2450735-2489106 GCA_010277015.1 Poeciliopsis turrubarensis
AGAGACAAAGAGAGAGAGAGACAGAGACAAAGAGAGAGAGGCAGAGAGAGAGTTGCAAGAATGGAAATTCTTGAGTTAATCTTTTGTCTGATTACTGCAACAGTGTCTTCACAGGTCTTACTGAATACCAACGATGATATGACCGTTAAACACATATTTAGTAGGGATGCAAGGAAAATGTTATCTGTTACGTAAAAGACAGATCCCAACAGACCAGAAACCAGTCAGAACCACACCACTCACTTTTTAGCACAGTCTTGATTTTGGTCACCATCGGCTGCACCCCCCCTTCGCCGTCTCCGTCGGACTGGTGATCGCTGTCCCCGGCATACTTGTCCTCTGCTAAACGCATCTTTTTCGGGACTGGCATGCCCTCTTCCAGAAGAGCATCCACGTCGTTGTCGAAGCCCTCCTGGAAGAGGAAGTGGTTAGGATCGGCAAACGGGAAATACAGTCATGAATGCTTCCTCTTGGGGAAGAACAGACCAAACACACCAGACACAAAGACTCATGAGGGCATATAAAAAAAGATGATAATACCATAGGACATTCTCTAAATTTAAGAATATTTTATGCACAATTTTGCAAGGTGTTATTATGGTGAGAAGAATTTATCTTTTTTTTTTTCTAACTCTACCTTGGAAAGTGGTTGAACTCTAGACAATAAAAATGAGCTAAGATGTACCTCATAGGCGTAGGCCGATGCCTCGTCGTGCACCTCTTCCTGCTGAACTATGGCATCAGATTTAAAGCCGCCCTGCTCCCCGTCGTCCCGGTCCAGGAGGTTCTCGTAGTAGTCCTCCAAATCATCCAAGACGGCAAACTCTACCTTATTCTCCAGGTCTAACTCGCTGTCCTCCGACTTCCCTCCTGCTGCCTCCCCAGCTCCACTGCTACCCTCAGCATCCTCCAGCAAGCCCGTCATGTTTTCCACTTCGCCATTCAGACAAGCCAAGGCATCTTCACTTCCTGCCTCCTGACCCTCACCTGTGTATAAAACCTTCCTGTCTTTCCCGCTGCTGACGTTACTGGTACTGCTGCTGCTGCTGCCGCCGCCGCCGCTTTCAGAGAAGCTTACCCTGATCTTAACATTTCTGAGCTGCTTCAGGTCCGGCAAAAACTTGGTGACCTGAGGAGCGTGGCGGGCCGTTCTGGGGCACCGTGGGTTGGGACTGGCCTCACCGGAAAGGTGGCTACAGAAGATCAGAGAGCCCTCGCTTGTGCACTCCTGCATCTTTGCTTCCCCGTCCCCCGGGGTGTATGTGTGTCCATCACCACCAGAGCTAACGTCCATTACCTCTGCGTCACTGGACGTTTGCAGGGGAGGTGGTGGAGGTGCTCTGATCTGGTCTAGGCTACAATCATCAGGTGGCTCCAAGGGGAGAGGGGGGAGGACGTCATCTGTATCCATTTTTCCTTTTTTAAATGTTACTTTTAAAAAATATATATATATATATATTGGCGGTTAACTTAAAACCTAAATCTAATGGAAGCTGACAACTACGAAGAAATCTTCACAAATTTCCAATGCAGAAGATCATCCCTGTATTAAGCCACGTACCAGATGCTGAACATGCTAAGCTGACTACATTGCTCTTTTCATTAATGTAGACAGCCTTCAGAATCACTGTCTCAATTATTGGAAATCACAATGCATTCAGCTTATTTTTGGAACAGAGCCACTGATCATCATCCGCTGTGGACGTCTAGGAGATAAAAGGGAGAAAATGACCACAGAGAATAGGTATCGGGTTAAAATACATTCAGGACCAACTTTGCAGTCTGTTCGCACGGCAACGTCACACACGGTCACCAAAATGACAAAAAAATAATAATACAAAAAAATGAGCAAAAGACACAAACTCGTGGAAGCCTAAAATGGAGCGTGCGCATCCCTTCAGTGTGGAGTCGCACATTAGGCCTGTGCGATAGCGAGAGTCTCGATGCTAAAGTGCTAACGAGCAAACACAGACGCATGAAAACGCTGTTTCGAATCGGTAAACGGCTTGACAAAGCGCGGAGGAAGTACTCACTGAGAGATATACGACACGAATCTCTTCACAGGGTTCCACAGCCTTTTAAAATGATCTTATTTTCCAACTGCTGCAGTTCGGCTCCACCAGCAGCCCCGCCATCTTGAGGGAAGACACAACGGGGAATCTGTACACGCCCCGCCCACTCGCACCGGCTTTTTGGTGAGTGATTGGTCGTCGGGCCAATCACTGGCTTTTCCCGCCGTGACGCAGAACCAGGATCCAGCCAATGAAAAGGCTCTTCATGTTAAACTACGGACTCAAACCAATGTAGGTACCATAAGAGCGTACAGAAGTTTTACGTTTCGCAATTGTTTATTTTTATTATATTTAAAAATTTCCTCTACTGCATGGCATGATGATTTTGCTTCAACCAGGGTTATGACGACGAAATAAGAAACAAATGCTTTATTTCAGTACACTGGGACAGGAG
Source organism: Poeciliopsis turrubarensis (assembly GCA_010277015.1). NCBI lineage: Eukaryota > Metazoa > Chordata > Actinopteri > Cyprinodontiformes > Poeciliidae > Poeciliopsis > Poeciliopsis turrubarensis. Next base: position 2,453,202 of record VMRN01000034.1, read on the forward strand.
ATGTCGCTGTTTGCATGCTGATGTAAGATGAGCGCCATTGCCTGAATTGTATAATTGAAACATACTGAAATGTGCTATTTGCATGTAAATATGTTGGGTTTTTAAACAAATAAATCATGCATAAGCCTTCATACTTTGTCATATTGAGGCACAAATAACACCAATGACTTTAATCACCTGCAGTTTCAGTCAGAGATTTACATAAAATCATCATCAAAATTAGAATAGATGTGAAACCTAGAGATTCCTGGATAGCTCTTGAACACAATGGCATTTTTTTTTTATATATACCTTCCTGGAACCGTTTGGAGCAAACTTTGATCAAGTCGGGTGTTCCAATCAATACCAATAACAACCACCTGCATTATAAAACACACGTCTCAAATGTCTAGGAAACTAGATTACATTCACAATAAGAGAACTGCAGTTTCGAAATGTCAAAAAACAAAATCTTCAAATATTCACTTTCCCATGATGTCTTTTTTTTAGATTGTGATATTGTGATTGAACAAACTGTGTTCCACGTCTAAAAGCTGTAAATTCATCATTCAACAACAGAGGACGCCATAAATACCATAACATTTCTGAAATACCCGAGTGCTGTCAAAGTAATCACTAAAGGACTGGGTTACCTTCATCTATAATATGTTGTTCTGTCCTCAAACTTTGGTAATTTGACTTTAAAAGATCCAGTCTGAAATCTGGATGAGTGTTTTTTTTTTTTTTTTTTTTTTTTTACATTTGGAGGTAGAAAGTTTGACTCCAACAACATTAGACTGCATCACGAGGACTTTATGTTTGCCTGGACAATGACAGATTAGACATTCTCAAGCATCTCAGCAAGTGTATTCTGTGACGTGCGGATAAAACGTTTTCATTCATAAAAACGTAATTGTCCTTTGGCGATTTATTTAGCTTAGCACAACTTAAAAAAAAAACAAAAAAACCCGAAAACATTCGAACTTAACTCAAGGGCAGAGATTTCATGTCGGTGATGTATATGAGACAGACGGCGTCCAGCTGAAGAAAAAGTGCACAGAAGTCTTTCTGCTCTTGGTGCTGCAACGGGGGCAGAGCAGCTGCAGCAGAGTGGCTGATGGAGGGGGAAAGAGGTTGCAGAAAAGGCACAGAGTGGGTCTCCTCTAGCTCGTCTTCACGCCTGGAGGTTGAACTGGAAAGAATTGGTGCTCCATTTGCTTGTGTCAACGCCGAGCATTGTGCGCTCTGTGAAGGTGACATTCCCCTCTGCGTCTATCAGGATTATTGTGTTGGTCCTGAATGGAAAAACACAATAAAAGCAGAAAGAACAAGTTGTCACCTGACAGTGATCAGCCAGAGTCAAACACGTCAGCCAAGGTTTTCTTAAGGTTCAATAAAGACACGTTTCGCAAAAGTATTCGCATCCTTTGAATCTTTCTGTATTTTGTCGCACTACAACAAGAGGTGCAAAAACAATGTATGTGGTGTATGTGGACATATTATAGGCGCCCCCCTTATTTAATGTTACGCATGACAATCAAAAACACACAAAGAAATGGTTTTATAATAAAATGTAACAGCAGCACCCAATGCTCCATACATTTTTTGTTGAATACGCAAAGCAATGCAGTTTTTAAAAAATAAATCTTTTCAAACAATTCACTTGTGATTAAATGACACTTCCACGTGACATTAAGGGCAACCTGTTGCTTTGCCCTGTCTAACCTGATTCTTTCTCTCTTCTTTCGCTCCAACCTCACAGCTGAATTACACGAACTTGGTGTTAAGTGTGTTTTTTGGAGAACAGTTGGACGCTGCGTCCCATCAGACGTCTCAGGAACTTCAGCACGGCCAAGTTCTATAATGCATCGTTTTTATGATTCTAGGTGCCAAGCTAAACAAATGATTTCTGTCTGAACAACAAAGACAAAGAGTGCTTACTAGAAACAATTCATCCGCCATCGCTTTGGCGCCCCCTTTAGTACAGCGCCCATATGTGTTACACATAATTTAATACCCACTTTTTGCACCACTGGTCTTATCACATGAAATTTCAATAAAGTACATTGGGGTTTGAGGGTGTAATGCGCCAAAGGTTCAAGACGAGGTGTGAATACTTTAGCGAGGATCTGCGGCTCTACTTCTTAGCCACAGTAAAGTCTTCATCAGCTAATCCATAGCGCAATCACAGCAAACACTGCCCCCACCGCCCCCACTTCCATTTCAATTTCACAGTGACTTCTTTTACATTTACATTCTCAAAAATAAATTGATGGAATATGTTAAAGAGATAAAATGGTAGTCCATAAAAATCTAACGTGACACTGACGCAAACATGACATAACATGTTGCAAACGTGAAGGACTAAAGGTAAAAGTACATTTATTTATATAGCACATTCTCGGCCACAAGGCAATGCAAAGTGCTTTATAGGAATTATAAGGAAATGGAAACAAAACAATAAAGGAAAGAGCAAAAGAAGAAAAAGCTAAAAATGTTGATCCAAAGTAAATAAACTAGATACTCCTATTCAGGGTTGCTAGGTAAGTAACCTAGCAACCTAGCAAAAGGAATTAGCAAAGTCTAATTCTTTTTCTGGTTTGGAAGAATAGGAGCCTAAAAAGCAGTTGCTGAGACAGTTTTTCTGGATTTCAAGTTCTAATCCCTGTTCTGGGCTCCTAAATAAGTGTAAGTAAGTATCTTCTGGACTTCTGAGTTGATAGATAAGTAAAAGTATTCTCTGGACTTTCCAAGTATGCTCTAAATTTGTAAAAGTAATGAATACTCCACAGTTTCTAAGTAATAATAAAAACTAAGTGTTCCTGTTCTGGAAGATCTTTTTCTGGATTCTAAGTTCATTCTAATTCCTTCTCTGGGTTGCAATAAAGGAGTTTCTCCATCTAAATAGTGAGTACTCTACAGTTTCTAAAAAATAAGTTAAAGAGTAACTAATAAACCAGAGTCTCTGGATTCCAAGTTTGTTCTAATTCCTTTTCTGGGTTAAAAGTGAGTACTCCACAGTTTCTAACAAAATAAATAAAAAGAGGAAAGAACACATTAGGGCACATGGCGACATTCAGACAAAGCAAAGGACAAAACAAAGACATGAGTGAAGGCGGTGACATCACGGGGCCATGAAGCCACGTTGCTCAGTCTCCCGGCAGAAGTCCAATAAGATGCTGTTATCAAGGCATGATGTCCTTGGGAGCGCTCAGCTCCACAGCTGCATGGATAACAGAAGGGAGTGGAGGTGGGAAGGAGCGTTATGTTTACATATCTTTAAGGAGATTGGATACAGAATGAGGAGATTGCAGTTCCCAATCATCCAAACTAGTGTGGCTGTTCCACTGAACCGAAGCTCGCAACGTCTCCGAGATCGATTCCATTCCATTAGTGAGTTTCGGAGTCCTCAGCTCGGCATCTCTGTCCACATCAACAGTCTGAGCGTTCGCTAGTTTGGCCAAGTCGGTCAAACAGCAAAAATCCTGTTATCATGAATAAATCCAGGGTGTATCCATCCCGTCCGGTGTGTCCCCAACAGGACAAGACGGCTCTCCTCTGCCCTGAGAGATATTAGCTACACCCCTCAATCAAAATTCATGACAGGTTATGAACATGAATATGAAAAATAGGGTGAGGGTTGAGAGGGGAGCTTATATATTAATGAATTTCACACCTCTGACCGCAGCGGGTGGTAGCTATTGATGTCATGAGATACAGCAGATGTTAACGACTTATTGTAATTCTTTATCACGGCCCTTTACTGTTCTTAGAGAGTCCGAAAGTCACCCCACCTACCGTTCTTTCGCGGGATAAACAATCTGCTTCCTAATGCACTAAATGTTGCATTAAAAGTTAATTAAAAGTGCCAACTTTGCATTAAATGTGTCATTATTTGCCGAATGTCGCTTCACCACTTATAAACATTCATTAAGACTCCTTCATGTTCACAACAAGTGTTAGGTCATGTTCATGACAGTGTCATGTCAGTTTTATACACACCCCTTCAAACAAAGCGTAGAGCAAACATTTGTTTATTAAAAGAAAAGCACATTGTTTCTGAAAAAGAGGAACAAACAGAAAGATTTGTTGATGTTGGGCGCCACTGACCTTGTGCCATAATGAGGAGAGCGGACGCATACAGCTGACAGAGCCTGGACCATGGACTTGCTGTATCCCTCCCCCAGCTGCTCTTGAAGTGGGTCAGGTGTGTTCCTGCACAGGAAAGCAAGGAAACAGAAAAGAAAAATTTCTTAGCAAATACTTTATGTGCATTCAATTGATACATTTTTTTTTCCTGCCACATTTATAAAAATTGGGACATTTAAAAAAATGGATTTTCTCTGAAACCTTTTTTAAGATTGAGAGAAAAAAAAAAAGCGTCACAACAGAGTATGTTTTTCATGCTTTCGTGTGGGTGTTAGCCACTCACAGCTCCTCATTATTAAGGACGTGGAGCAGCTCTTGGACCAATCCATCGCCGGACAGCGACTGGTCGCCGACGACGCTGGTAAAGTGCAGCTTGCCTTTCAGAAGTTTCTTCCACGGAGTATCCAAGAGTGAATTGCTTAACCCGTAGATCCCTGCTGAGGAGAGACAACATGAACAATGCAAAGACGCGTCTACGCAATCTCTGCTGGGTGTCCTTTTGGCGCGAGCTTCAGCAAACAACACAATCCGAGAGAAACACTGTCAGAAAATGTCAGGCAAACGCGGACGGGCCAGAGGCCAGGAGGAAAGGTGGATGGGGAATGAACGGTTTCTACAGCAACCATAATTAAAACACAGACCTGGATTCAGACGGATGGGTTCAGAGCTGCCTCTGTTTCCATAGTAACACACAGTGTCTTGTTTGGCTCTAGATGGGACACAACGTCATAGAAAATTAGACATTTGACAATTACATACATCTATGTCCAGGTGAGAATGCAGTGGCAAGAGTAGTAATACATCTATGCTAATAAAATAAACAAGTACAGCAATTGTGAGTCTATAGGGGAAAAAGTAAAAACAGAGATTCCAATGTATCATTGGAATTAATACATGTATTAATTCCAATAAGTGGATTATTGGAACTAATACATTAACATCACTTTTGCAAACAGTTTGTATTGGGAACTAGAAAAAGAAGACATTAAAGGGACTGCGGGATTGAACATTGTGCTGAACTGTCGGGGAAATCGACGGCTTTTGTTGTACAATCCAATGCTGCAGAGAGCATTTAACTATAGTGCCGCATCTCCTTTCGAAGCGATCCGTTGCGGTGAGTTAATTCATTCTGAGAAATCTACCCAACATCAAGGGCATCTGTCACAGATTTAGTACAGGAGGGAGAATCATAAATTATGACCAGATCCTTTGAACTTGGAAGGCCAGTGAACTTTTTGATGTCAGTTTTATGTCAGCCGTAGCAGTGGCATCAGTCAATCTGAAATGTGGTGCAATACCGTTCCAACATCGAACTCGGAGGCTATTCAGAGAAGAGCTGGAAACTCAGAGCATGACGCCGGGTTTGTGGCCGTAAAATGGACAGTGTCATGGTTTAGAGTCATGAAACCTATAAATATCGAAACCATAAAACGTGAATCCTATTCACTTTGGAGTTTTTAAAACTCTTCGGTGCTGCATTTGTACCCATGACAATTAGCAGTTGCAATTCTGTTTTTTTTTCTTTGTGTATGAGCCAAATGAAGGAGAGAAGATTTGACTGCAGATAGAAGTCTTTAGCTCTTTTATCGGTTCAATGCAGCTAAATTGCAGTAAACTGAGCAAAACACGGCATGAATATATGGAAAAAACTGAGACTTGCATAATCAGTGCCAAGCTCCCCGATACAAAGCAGGCTATTCCAGCGAGAAGTTTTTGGATCATATTAATGGTACCTGGTTGTGCACATCAGAATACAGCTGATCAGAATATTTCAACATGGATCTGAATGGAGGGAGAATTTTGGTGGTTTGAAATACAGTTCTGTTTACAAGTAGCAATTTACCACTATGGTGAAATACAGACAAAATGAGGCCCTACATGTTTGTAGGGCTTCAACACTAGACCCTACAGACATGTTAACACAACATGTCTGCCATCCATAGCTGCGCTGCCGGAGTAGAATGATACCATCAACAAAATGTAACCTGGAGATGTAGGTATTATTCCAATGTATCACTGGAATAATACTGTGCCCAACAAAGGGAAACAGCAAAGGGAAAATAGTGCAACAAAAAAACCCACTGAAGAACATCTTCAATTTTCTCATCCTCTGTTAGTAGCAGAGCACTGTTTCTTTTCTGAAATGTATGCCAGCCTTGCATTTAAGATTTAGTGCATGTTGACAACTCGACAGCTAAAATCAATGGTCGTCATCGTTAGCAAGCAGTTTTTTGCCATCCAGCAGAGAGCGGAGTGGCGTGATCTCACACACGTGACGTGTCTATGGAAAATTAGCAATCAATTACATTAAATATTGTCACATGAGACTCTAATGGAGTACTCTGAATCATTAGCAAATTTCCAAACGTGCTTGAGGAGGGTACTAACTGGCACATAAGTCGTTGGGCAGACAGTTCCCATTTTGTTCCGCAAAAGACCCGGGGGCATAAACAAGACCAAAACTGTTATAAAGTATGAAACTGAGAAGGGAGCAAAAAAAAAAAAACACACAAACAAAAAAAACCAAACTCTCAGCTATGTGTTTTAATATCAGCAAAACTGATATTAAAACACTGAGGAGAAAAAAAAACACAAGGGTGTAGTCTGACAAAAACAAATCTAACACTTTTGAGCAGAGCACGTTCGAGAGGCACGGAGAAATATGTGTTAAAGGAGGAAACACCAGACACACAGAGCAATCCTCTAAGCTGCCAGCTGACATTACGAAATCCTTCTGACAACAGCGATTCCACGTCCTTAATATTGTTTCTTGTACCCAGAGTCAGCTCAACATCATAAATAAACAACGACACTGTCTGCGTCCCTATGGTGACAGTCAGCACAGCGGCAGTAGACGGTGTTGACAGGAGTGATAACAGACACTGCTCCTACCAAGCTCTGATGCTAGTCATTCAATAATAAAATAAATAAATAAATAAATAAATAAAAAGCAGATGGAAGTGTAATATGAAGGGAAATAAAAGAATTAGCAAAGCACAGCAACCAAGCATAGAGCATGAAATATTAGTTTTGTTCTTGGAATTGTGGCCTGAACTAAAGACCCTCATGTCGGTGATGTGCATCAAACTGACCGTGGAGGAAGCAGGTGGAGGATTTTGTGGAGAAGTAGAGAGAGAGAGAGAAAAGAAGGAGGAGGAGAAGAGAGAGAGTGGCCGTTTCTGTTTCATGAAAGTAGCTGGAATATTGAGGTTCCCATCAGCAGGGCTATGGGTTGATTTGGGCAGAGATGAGGGAACAGCAGGAGATCAGAGCCACTGGCCATAAAAAGAGAGACGGCAAAGAGGAAAGAGGGGTTTTTTTTCATTGAAAAAAAAGAAAAAGAAGAAGCTTTTTTTTAAGATATCCGGCAGAGAGATAATCAGTATGCCGGCTGGGAGCGGTTCAAATGAAGAGCCCTCTATGTTGGCGCTGTAGAGCAACTTTCCTCTCGCCAGCTGTGGCGCAGTTGCCTGCAGATCCCTGGATGAGCTTCCAGCACCGGCGATGGTGGGTCGGGCTTTTAGGCAACGACAACAAGCACTCTGAAAACCCATCCCCCAGAATTTTAAGTGCACCCATAAATACAGGTGCACAGCAAAGTGGAGGGAGGTGAAAACAAAAGACATCTCAAATTGTCTTTTGAGAATTTCATTTATTTTAAAAACTGAAAACAAAAAATGATCTTGACGTACCATTTCCCCTCTGGTTGTGTTCTGTGGTAGCTTATGAATAAAAAACCTAATGATTGGATTAAAAAAAAGCCCTTTTAGAGAGATAAATAAGAAGATTAAAGGCCCACTTTGATTTCTCATCATCCAATAATGACCTCAGTATAAGCTTTTAAGATTTTTTGTTTGATTTTCTAAATGTTCTCTTCTTCAAATTCGGCGTGCATTTTTTTTTTCCCTCCACCACTAATTTGCTTTTTATTTGAAGTCACTCAGAGGATGTAAAAATATTCTGTGATCCAAGACTACTTTTATTCTGGACACAGCAAAGCTTTCTTTGTTTCCCTAAAAAAAAAAAAAAATCGAGAACCACTAACTCTGTATTATTTTTAAAATAATCACCGTATATGCTCCTTTAAAACAACTAGAGTTTATCCAGCCCTGCTACTTTGTAATGTGTATTACTGGCACAGTCTCAATGTTTCTTTCTAAGCTCAAGCAAAGTTCTGCCAAGCATCACAACCCACGCTTTTACGCAAAAAGGTTCGGCTGATTTCTGAAGTAACGATTCTAAATCAGCTGCAATCAAGCTGGAAGCAGGTAAAGCGAGAAAATTTCTCAGTAGGTAAACATGGAATAGAACAGAATAATCCTTTATTGTTTCGCTGTGGGGGAAATTTGGGTGTGACGGCAACATTGAGACACGCAGATGGAGCAAAAGATGCTAAAATTATATATTTTTTAAAAATGTAAGGTATATAGTAAAGTAAGAACAAGCTTTTATATTTCAGCCTCTTTATTGTGGGGTTTAAAACCCTCTGTAAGGTACCCACTGATAAAAGTAATAACAAAATCAACCAGTTAAAGATCAGAAAATATTATTCAAAGCATTAATAAGTAGATCAAAGTGCTAAAACAAATCAGTAAAGTCAAAGAATCCATTACAAAAGAGGGCAACACCTTGACCTAATCTTCAACTTCATTTGGAGTAAAGCGGCTCCTGACAAACGAGTGAGAAATCCTCTAATTACAATATAAAGCAGTGGCCGTCTCCATCCACCCGATTGTGTTATTGATTGGGAGAGAAGCAGCCTATTTCTTCAGCGCTGCGGGACACACTGCAGCCGAGAGGAAATGAATTGCTAATGCCGGTGTTTATTTAGAAGATGAAGGCTTTCTTTCTCTGTCTGCAGTGAAAGCAGTTTTTGGTATTGTTTTTTTTTCCCCTTTTTTTTTTAAAACAAAAAGAGAAACGTCTTCTTAACGTAGCTCCCATTCGTGCACATATGTAAAAGTAATATTTGTAGGAAATGTGAAACCATCGGGCGCCGTTTGTTGCGTCGGAGCTTTTGCTTCAACAAAGAGACGAGTTACAGTAAGCGACGATCCCGCTTGGTGGAATCGCAGAAATGTCGATAAAACAAAGCAATGCAAGAGAAGCAAAAGCTAAAAAAAAAATAATAATAATGAAAAAAAAAAAAAAAAAAAACGACATCGGTTCAAGATCCAGCTAGAGGCCATGTTAGCAGGATACACAACTCCTGGTACAAAAAACACCTTCCCTCACACCTTTCTTCCCCTGCAGGAATTCACTTGGGTGTGTTTGAACCCGACTTCCAACCTCTCTCTGGCAGGCAGTGATACAGGTTTCCATGTCAGTTGCCTACAGGGACTTACTGCTTTGCTACCATCTTAGCCTCCACTGAACCCATTTTGAATTCTCTTTCCTAAGCAGGTCACTGGGATTCAGTAACTGAAGGCTGGTGAAGACAGAATAAGACAGCCCTATGTTTTTTAATGCAGTTCAGCATCACTTCCTTTTGCTTTGTGCTTAAAACTGCTCGTAAGAAGATGCAGTTTTTACAGCTGCTCTTACCTGTGCCAACAAAACTCGGCCTAAGAATAAAAAGCTAGTAGTTTTTGTGAAATATGACAATGTAACAATGGATTTAAAGAGTTCTTGTTCTTCATGAATATAGAAGATGCATAACATTGTGTATAAGACGATAATTGTTCTGTTTTTCAACTTAAAACACATAGGCCTGTTGCAAGAAGTAGCAAACTAATTAATTGCGTGAAAAATTAAAACAACCTGAATAATTTCTACTTGAAATTGTTCTTCTCTTTTCTTTTCCTTTCTACTAAAAACTGGATGACAAAAGTCTTCAGTCTGTTGGATTGGTTGTTTGCAGAGACTTTTGAATTATTTTATTTGCCGTTTTATTTATTTTGGATATTTGAAATGTCTTCCAGTTCCAGTGATAAATTAGAATTAAAGGCTTATTGATCTTTTAGAACGTGGTCTTACATTATTATGCTATTTCCATTGTATTACTAGAAAATGGTCTCAAAACAATAATATCATCATGTATCGCAATAACATATCATCCAGCTAAGTTTATCATGAGAGGCCTACTAACACACAGGTCTGGCTCGCCCGTGTCAGTGGAGGACAAATGAAATGAAGGCATCAGTCAGCACACCTTTCACTCACTTGAACTCAGCTGTGATGAGGTTGAAGCCGTTGTACATGTGGCCGTCTGCAGACACCTTCTTCAGGTAGGAGTAGCTGTCAGCATCCTTATCCATAAGGTAGTTCGATACAAGGAACCCTGCAGATCGGTAAACGGGCAAACGGTGAACGCCGCTGGCATGTGGGAGGGGTATCAGATGTGGCGATGAGGCTTACCTCTTCCTTGTGCATTTGGGTTAGGATGTCCCTCCATGTAGTTTGTGATGGCGGCCAGCTTGCCCCTCTTGCTGATTCCCAGCCATGATCCACCTTCCTTACCATACTCTAGGTCCAGACCTGGTAAAGAGAAATTGGTGCAATGTTTAATCTATCAGTCCCTCCAGGATTTAAAAAAAAACCAAACAACACTTTGTGTGACGTTTTTGCAATCAAAATCACTGGTTTTGTGCTGCAGCTTTAGAAATATTTGCGAGGAGTTTGGCAATATTTTAAAACCATTCCCAAATCTGCATGTAGAAGGAAGAAAATGAGAAACAAATTAACAACTTAAACAGCTCAATTTTTGTTACTTGCCATTTTGATCGTGGACGATAACTTGACATGAAGCTTTGGCAGCAGTATAGAAGCAGTCACTTAAACCCAATGTTTTTGATTATTTTTGCAGAAATTTTGCAATAAAATCACAATTGTGCGCTGGTGTGTGTGTGTGTGTGGGGGTGAACTCTGTTTACTAAGCGTTAGTATGTAGTTTAATGTAACTATAAGGTATATAGGGTACGGTAATTTTACTCATATAGCACATTTTCCGCAACAAAGCAACTCAAAGTGCTTTACATAATTAAAAGAAAATACAAACAAAATAACAAACAAAAGGAAAGAGCAAAAGAAGAAAAGTAAACTAATAATGTTGATCTAAAGTAAATAAACTATTCAGGTTAGATAAGCATAAGTAAGAATCCTCTGGTCTAATTCAATTTCTGGGTTGGACGAATAGGAGCCTAAAAAGTAGTCGCTAAGGTAGTTTTTCAGAATTTTCTAACAAGTAATTATCTACAAAATAACTGATAGGTAGGATGAAAAGACTATATTGGGTAGGATAAGACACATATAGCAAGACAAAAACAAAGAGATGCTGGCGAAGGCGTTGAGTTCAGGGCGTGTGTGTTTGTCTGTAACTGTGATGTGCTTGCAGATTGGCCCATGTCTCTCACAGCCTGTTCTCCCAAATAAAGTCTCTGATAAAGGTGGAATAATCAAGAGTGAGTCCTTGAGAGTTCCGCCATGAGATTGAAATCCAGGTGAATCCATCCCACTGGGTGTGTCCCCGCAGGACAAAAAAATTTGATCAATTGCATTGAGAGACCGGTTGACCAGATCCATAACTTGTATATTTGGAGGATGTGCAAAGAAAGACTCCAAGAAAGCAACACAAAAACAGAGTAAGCAGGCTGAGAATGGGCAAGGAGAGGAACAGAGGAAGAAAGGGTCTGCCTTCACCAAAAAATAGACTCTGTGAACTGTTATAAACTTTGACGAATAGCTTTTACTAAGATCGATACCATAAATCTTCTCTTTTATTGAACTGAACTAATAAATAATCTTGTATTGAAGTACAGATGATCCAGTTTAACATAACATTTTAAAAAGTATTTTAATTATGCCCTATATAATGTATGTTTGTATGTATAGAATGGACCATTAAATACCATAAATTATTAACTGAATTTTTTTTAATATATATATAAGACGGACAAATTTCAGCGTTAAATGAAGCAGAGTCGCCTCTTCCATTCATTAGCTGCTTTCTTTCTGGATTCCTCTCCCTCACATTGTCCTATTAAAAGGTGAGTATGTCAGCAGCGCTTCCTGGTGACGAATTAGGACAGGTCCTCTCCGCCGAGAGCTAAATGCTCCCATTCCTCTGTGGGGGGGTAGATAGCTGCAGAGATCCCTCGGGGAGCTATTGCTTACTTCCCTTCATGGTCTGTCTCCTTCAGGGTCCTGCTGCTGCCCCCCCCGCGCCTTCCCCCTTGCACCAGCCCTACAGATAAGGCAGGGCCATTTATTCCTGTCACATCACATAAAAACAGCCATCAATTACGGACCCGCTGGTGGAGTCCTGACCCCTCTATTAAAGTGGTGAGAGGAGATTGATGAACAACGAGGTTATGTCTGTGTTTCCTTCTTACGCGGGAAGAAAATAGCGAGAAAATAAAAAGCAGCAAATGATTGATTTCCTCTGTTTGGCTAAAGTGTGCACCAGGCCCCTGTAAAATTGGATATGGTAGTTTAGCTTACTGTGGGTCGGGTTGTTCTGTGGCGGATTAGAAGAAAGTCTAAATTGGGAGGTAAAGAAGTAATTCAACCTTGATTACTGAAAAGCCAGTTAGTAAGTAATGTAAAAGGCAGTCAGGCAGGGATATATTTCTAAAATGTCAACTTACCACTGAGGATTTCACTGTTGGTGCCCCAGAAGTCGGCAGCTTTGGACGGTCTGTTGTAAAACTCATCTCTATTTGCAGCCAAAATTAGCCTGAAGAGATTGACAGAGAGGCCAGAGAAGTTCTTTTTTTAGATTTGGTCAAAGAACACAAAGCCCCTGAACCTTTGAGTGAAGTTTTTCCAACTGGTTTGTAAAGGCACTGAAATAAATCACAGAATTAATTTTCACACAGAAAGTTTTCAACTGTGAAAAAAAGTAATTGATGCTTCTTATTTAATTGAAAAATAAGAATAAATAATTGATTTCCCGAGTACTTAGTGCGGTGCTCAGGAGAAGCGTGGCAGATGTCACGGTCGGACAACATAGTCCAGAAACTTGTAAAAACTCTCATGTTGTCAGTTCGACCTTGCTGAACCGTGCAGAGAGTAAAAAAAAACATATGGGATCCAAATCAGCCCGACTCCAAACCCTTATTGGATTGGAGACACAAGACACATTAGCAGGGAAACAATTTATTCCCTTCAACAAGGAAGTCAGAACTGTGTGGAAGAACTAGAAAGAGCTTGGCACATCCTGCCCCTTTTTTGACCATTTGGTTATCAATCCAGTTGATGCTGCATATGCTCTGCTGCCACGATTGATAAAAAGATTTGGACCTCGAACCACAGAATTATCAATTTAAAGCTTGCCATTTTGCCCCCCCCTACTATGGTGTTGTTGTGGGGTTGAAAATGCTGGGGGCGATGTTGTCGTTCCAGGAGTTTACACCAACGAAAGCAGTCTGCTGTAAATCAAATCGCTTGCGAGCAACCCCTGGCTAGGTCCGGATTGCACCACCCCTCAGGTAGCAAAAAACAGGGAGGAACACCACAGGATCTGCAAATGGAGACAAATCTGGCCAGGGCTGACAGGAAAAGAACCCAGTCAGCCTGTGGAGAAAGGACTTAAGAGTGGAAAAATGGGGTTGCTGCTGGTTGCAGAATATGACCTTGACATATTTTCAACTCGTAAAGACGGTAAGCCTCATTTTCCCATTGAGATAGATTCCACTCCAGACCATTATACAGGAAGAGAGGATCACGCTTGTATGCAGCACCACTAAGGTAAGATAGGTAAGATTTCCAAAAGTAATATTTATCATTAACAAAACTAATAAATATAACCAAACTTAAAATGTTCTACTTTTTTTTTTGTTGCCAGAATTATTTTTGGAGAAGTGGTCATAACATTTATTCAATTTTTCATTACCAAAGTCAGAGTTTTATATGCACATAAATTTACTCTCCAAAATTCAAAGACTCAGCACACGAAGAGAACTTGCTAGTGAAATAACAAGCTCTACAGCGAGCGAAAGTGATGAAAACTAAAATAACCATTGCTTAAAGTTCCACTTGTGCAAATTACCACTCCTGATGCTTTTCCCTATTCTGGTGTGTCAATTGGATTTTACTGACACACCATGATTGCAACACAATTATAACCTTGAATGGGATTGACAGAGTGTGTGTGTAGATTAATCCCAGAACTGAACTTTGACCTGGGTTACTCAGTTTCTCAGAGAGAAACATTGTCACTATGCTTATGTCTTTAACTTTTTATCTGATGCTGATACATGAACCACTGGTGTTGCTGAAAACTAGTTACACAAATTACAGCAATACTAACTGCTGTAATTTTCTTCTACAGAAATGAACATTTTACCTTTAAGCTATGCGTCTGCCATCATTTATTTGCGTACAAAAGTGCATTTTATAGGATCTTATTATCATAATATCACAATTCTGCAAAGCACATGGACTTAAACTAACAATAAAATGTATTGATTTAAACGGCATTTGTTTCCCCCGAGCTTGGCCGTGCTCCACCAATTATTCTTGCAAGTTGGCCGCCAAAACACAAGACTAAACTGTCCTCTTGGGGTGTTTCAAAGGCTAATGACAGCCTCCTGCAGCCCGCACTGTGTGAGTCACCAGTGCTAACTGGAAACAAAGCAAACACTAATGATGCTACACCGGGTACAGCATCTGCTGCTGGATCCTAAGGGGGAGAGCCCATGCAAGCATCTCGATCTCCAGTGTCAGGCAGCCGGCTGCGTCGTGTTGAAGGCATGCTCGGAAGCGGAGAAGGATCAAAGCAGAACCAGAACTCAGACGACATTCATTTCTTTTTTGTTGTTCACCAAGTGGAGGCAATGAACTCATGTGAAATGCTCCTCACGATTTCTGTCTGGCCCGAATGATTCATCTGTTTCACGTATGAATCCTATGAAATAAACTCCAAATGTTTGCAGATAACCCTGAATGTTTGGGGTTTCTTTTTGCAACTTGGAAAAACATTATTTCAGAGTTTAATGACAAATCTTAGTGAATGGAAAGAAAATTAAGAGGGTCACCTCGGTGATCTTTTGGGCAAGTCTGAAAGGGGGGGGATGGTGTGGTATCAGGGTGAAAGTTTAGTAAAGTTGGAGCCATCCTCCGGGAATAAAAGATGTTTTCAAAAACTTTGATCAGGAAAGGAAGAAAAAAAAAAAAAAGCTATGTCGGTGATTGTACTGCAAAACAAATTTGCGATTTTGTGTAGTTCAGGTGTTCAGATGAGTTTTAAGCAGATGAAGGTCTGCGTAAAACGAGAAAAACAGAACCCCAACAAAATCTGGCAAGTCTTGGCTGAAATGCTGAAACACTGGAGATACAGGCCTCCAGTCAGACGGTGGGAAAAAACATTACTATTTATGAATCAAGCTTATACCACTGCCATTGAAAAATAAGTGCTATGCTAACTGTTTCAAGCAACAATTTATGTGTTTCTGAAAAAACTGCTGAGGAATTCTGCCTTACTCTACCATCCAACTAGAAGAGCATTGCAGAATACAAATACATGTTATTTTTTTGTTGGTTTATTTATTTATTTTGATCATGTTTTTGGTCTTACTCGCACTTTTTTGGTTGATAGGTTTTGTGGTTTTATTCTTCTCTGGTTGAAGTTGTGTAATTTTGGCCCCAGGCCTGCTAGTTAAATATTAATTGCTGGTGTGCTGTTGTAAAATTAACTGCCTTTTGGGACATGAATAAATAGAGTTTGGAATTTTTATTTTTATTTGTTTAATTTTTCTAAGAAAGTAATTCAATTATTTACTCATTTGCAACTCTGAATGCATTTGTAGCGTTGTGCGAAAAAAAGGCCCAAGTAGTTCAAAGAAAATTCTGCAAAATTAGCATTTTTTTCATTTGATTCATCAATTAATCGTGAGAATATTCAATTACTAAAATAATCATAAGCTGCAGCTCAAATATTTGGCCAACAAATGACCCAACCACAGCAACTCAAAGGTAAAGTGGTCAATGCTGATCTCTGGCTCGTTTTGATTTTTTGTTTGTGCAACGGCACAAATCAACAAACGGGGGGGGGATAGAGGGGATAAAAATTTTATTAACTACCTTTTCAGAATGTCTCATGATTACGGTTGGAAAACTTAGCATTTACTAAAAGACGACACCAAAGGATGGTAAAGGTTCAAGGATCAAGGACAAAAAGTTAAAAACTAATAAAAAAAACCTAAAAAACAGGTAAAAACGAGTCCAGCTGCAGGCCTCCGGTCATAACAGAGGGGAAATAAACTACATCAATAAATTACCCTGTTTTCTGGATTAGTCTGTGCTGAATAAATAAATAAATAAGATACGTAGTTTGCCAGTTTCTTAGAACTAATTGCAATATTTGTACCTGAAACCAACCAGCAAGCCCAACGAGAACACACCATAATAACATCATTATTTTAAACTGTGTCTACATATAAACCATAATCACATTACAATGCAAATCAGCTGCTTGGGGAATAAGTTTTGCTGTGAAAACTCGCAAAAGGAGGAATACAAACCAGAAATGAGATGTCATGATGGAGAAATAACAGCATGTGGGAAATCACTGAGTCATCGAAGCTGATTAAGAAGCCATCTAACTCCCGCAGAAACATTTCAGTAATTTTGTTTTGTGAATTTAAAAATTACACCTGATGAAGTTGCAAATTCGTCTTTAAAACCGCTGAAACCAGAAGTTTCCACACACCAAATAAAAAGGCACATTCTGCAAACGTACGGCTGGAAAATGTGCAAACGGAACCTTGTCAGTGCTGCTTGGAGTTTACTGAATAATTGGCTGAAATGGCTGCCTAAAAGGTATTGAGTAGTAATATTATCTATCACAGTAATGTCCCTTACTAGACTCATATCTCTTAAAACGCAGGGCTTTAGTGTGTTCTGTCTGCAGGACCAAAAATAACAAGTTACACACAAAATATGGGGTCGTCCTCATTAAATTTACTAATATTTCATCTTAAGTTCAAGCAGAAGAAACACTTCAGCGTGTGACCCCACCTGATCAAACACTATAATTCCTCGTCAACACTGATTTATTGTGGTGCCTCTCGATGCAAGTTGTGTTATTGAAATTATAACTCGCATACGTAAAACGAAACTAAATGTCACGTACAGTAACTGTATGAACTACAGCACAGAGACAAGAAAAAGACTTTTCTCTTCCTCAACTTGATCAAACAACCCTGAACACATGTTTTGATGAAAGAGGATTCTTCTCAACAATAACTCAAGTTCATCTAACTTGCAAAACAAAAGAAACAAAAAGACACAAAGTATTTGAAAAAAAAACAAAAAACAAAAAAAAAAAACAGCTGGATTTGAGTTTATGTAATTACTTTTCCATATTTTTGAACTGTTTTTGTTTTTTCCCTGTCCTGGATGACTGAGGACCTTCGCCAGCGTAAACTTGCACTTACCTGTGACTCTTTGACCCTGACTGACTGTCCCTCCCTCTCTCTCTCTCTCTCTCTCTCTCTCTCTGCGTCCCGCTCAGTTCTCTGTTGCTTTGCCTAACAACACCATGACGAAACAATTTCATAAAAACTTCAGCCATTTTTTTTTAATTTATTTTTTTTGTCGTTTTGCAGCATTTCTTACTTACTTGGCCTTTTTGCTGCACTGAAAAATGATTGGGTGTCATTTCTTCGTTTTTCTGCCATATTTACTGATGCGGTTTGCTAACAGAAAAACACAAACACACACTGCATGTTACTTGCAGAGGTTGCAGAGAAGGCAGCAGCGACCTACTGTGAGAAGGTTGTGGAAGGAAATCCGAAACATTTGACCACAAGTCGTACAGTTTAACGCTCCCAAATAGAAAATGCATGTAATCTTTTCTGATATATTCTTTCATTATTGTGGTATTAAGCAAATAATTTTTTTAAGAGTCTAACTAACCCAAAACAGGAGGAGTTTGGTCTGATTTAACTTCCGAGAGAGAAAAAAAACCCAAAAACGTGTCGTTTTATTCGGGGTATGTAAACTTCTGGTTTCAACTGTACATAATAGACTTCAGATAAATGAAGCAGCACACAATACATTTCTACTCTCCCCAGGTCTCACTTAGTACTCACAACACACCTCTGTTGTCCTCCCTTTAGGCAAGATCAGGGCTAGAGCAGGACTATGGCCAGGCAGAGAGTTTGCCCTCAACCTCTGGGGGAATATAATGACGTTGACCTTCCTATTGCGCCATAGACCACACTGACTGCTTGTAGCGCACCAGTCTTTACTTCCAGCTGAAAGGAGTTACCATTTACTGCCAGATAAGGAACAAGGAGACCACAGGGGGAAAAAAACAAAACAAAACAGTGAATTGATTAAAAACCGACTGTAAAAAAAAAAGGGCTTTTGCTGAGGAAGTCGGGTTTACATTTTAACAATTATTGTGCAGCGATTATCTAATCTCTGAAGTGAAAACTAGGAAGGCATCAATCCGCTTTCTTCACTTCCGATACCAATATCTGAGATTTTGTATCAGATAATAAATGTCTTGTACAGAAAACCAGCGTTGAATTGACTGAAAACGCACTGGATGTTATATTTATTAAAAAAATTGTGTGATCAACTATTTTAATCGGCGCATGAAGTAATGACCACTAAAGAGATATAAATAAATAAAATGCCTTCACTTCAGGGTCTGTGCAGGATACAGTTTCTATCGGGGTGAACTAAACGCTGGAGTTGAGTTCTTCTATCGACGGCGGCTTTAGATGCAGGCCAATCTTATCAGATATTAGTTTTCTTTGGCAGACGTCAGACAAATTTCCAATATTGGTATCGAATTAAGATACCCATACAATTTAGTGTTAGAATTAGAGTGTTATAAGTAGCAATGTTCCACTGTCTGGAGAGCACCAAAATGTTTTTATTTTTATATTGAAGGTCAGGGTGTCAAGAGGCTTCAAAACACAACAGGTAATGGAGTGATTCTAGTAGTTCTCATCTAAAGAACTACTTTAGATAATAGCTTTTCGCTTGTGATTGTAACGGGAGTAGAAACTGCTAAAAAAGGCAAAAATAAAAAACGTAAAAAAAATGTTTAAAATGTACCTCGTCACTTGTTTTTGTTTTGTCTGCCTTTGGTGATTTTGCTGGTTCTCACTCTGGAACCTTCTGGTTGTTTTCTGTGACAATACCTGTTGGCCCCAACTCTGTTGTGTGTGTCCCCCCCCCCTCAACCTCTGCAGCTACTGCCAGCAACATCCTTTCTCATTATTTCCAGGAGAAGCAGCGGCACCTGCCGACAAGTTGCAACTCCGAGGCCATCTGACGCAAATGTCGTAAGAGCCTCTTATTTACCGTCACTGACTTTTGTCCTGTTTAAGCAGCTGCGCTCCGTCGACTGACACTCTGGAAAGAGTGCATGAACTGGTTATGAGGCAGGGATACTTGAAACTAACATATTCGATCTTCTTACACCAACAGGGCCTCTCATTGCTAACCAAGAGCAAGCCGGCCGAAGCACATCCCAGCTGATCTTCAACTGCTGTTTTCTTCTTTCCTGTTTGGAGTTGTTCCCGCAAAACGGACTGCTTGCCAAGGGTCCGAGCATCCCAATTTATCTCTGTCGCACTTTATCAAAATATGTCAGTTTCTGTTTTCCACTCTGATGTATCCACGCTGCGACTATAAAAGTGATAATGACACGTTTTACACAAAATCTCCGTTTCGTAAGATGTCTGATGCGTGACCCGAGTTGTGACATTTTTCCCTCAGCCATATTTCAGGCGATTCTTCAGCCAATGTTTACGAAACTCTTGCGCATCTATTTCACAGCAGGATGAATCAGATCCGACACGCAGAAAAATCACGGGGCACGTTTTAAAGTGAATCTCTGTCAACGCTCATGTGAAAGAAATCCGACCCAGTTAGACTTTGTGACACCCTCTTTGTGTGAAACTCAAACGGATCTTATTCCATAATAACAGATATACACAAAACGCTCTGTTGTTTATCTTCTAAAACTGGCTGGCTGTCATACTCTGCATCAAGAACTGCACCCCAGAGCATTAAAACATAAAACTTAAGCTGCCTAACTTTGTACTTATTCATTGTTAATGTAGAAAAGCTTTCATTATAAATGAATGTGTAAATTCTGAACTTGATTAGTCATTATAGGCCAGAGGTCTGCAAAGCATAAGTGGCTCTTTGGACCTTCCACAGAGACTCTTAACGACGATCACAAAAAAAGGTAAAGAACAAACTAATGTTTATAAATACAGATAAATACAGACAAATACATAATTCAGCAGCTTAAAGCTTTGTTTTTTTTTCTTTTTTAGTGGCATAATTACATTGACTTTCCACAACAAAATGACGGTAAAAGTACTAGTAATCAATATTTGGACCAACTTGTCGGTAGGTTGGCATTTTTAAAGAACATTTTCCACAAATATCAACACCCCACAAAAGAAAATCCATCCATTTTCTTTTTCTTTTTTGCTAAAGTTTTTCTTTAGTTCAAAACCTAGAAGTGGAAATGAAATGAAATATGTCAAAACTTCTAGATTATTAGTCAAAATGCATGCCGTTTTTCAACATGTCTGGCAACATTTGTGGCTCTAAATGAGCTTTACTGAACTGGAGTGGGGGGCAAAAGTGGCTTTTTAGTGGGTGCAGACCCCTAAAATCTAGACTTACTAATAAAGGCAGCTTAGAACTTCCTGTTCTTCCAAATAAAAATCAGTTTAAAGCACTTATTTGCTTACGTTCGTTTAGGAGGTCTTCACATCAGAGCGTGGACGGTTCTGCCTTACCTGTAGGCATTTTTGGACGCAGGCCGAGGATCAAACTTTAAGAAGATTATGCACATGGATATTCTGAGACCTGGTGACAGGAGTATCACTCAATCCACATCTGTCTTTAATTAAAAGGTCTGAAGCAAAGAGAGAGAATCAGATCAATAGTTTAGTGTTGAGAGGATGCGATAGCCGACTATTTCAAAGTGCACTCATGTCCACCACTGACATTAAAGGTATATAAGTATATATATATATATATATAGACATATAAATATATATTTTAAAAAGTACAGTCACACATGACAAAGCTTTTGTTTGATGCATGCAACACACACTGTCTCCCGCTGCAGAAAGCAAAAGTGTCCTTATAGTTTGACCTTTCCCACATTTTGAACAACCACACCAACCACATCAATGGATTTTGCTGGAATTGCACTAAATGGATCACCAAGATCAACACATATTAATTTAATTGGATCTGAAAATAAAAATATCAGTGCCAATGCTTTGGAAAAAAACCCAAAAGCAACCTTTCACTGAAGGTCTTTCAAACAACAAGGGGGCTACACTTTTTGTTTCTTGTGCTAAATTGGACAAATAAAACACGTTGAGGTTTGCCGCAGCCAAATTCAGGGAAGTTTAAGCGGTTTAAATACTTTAGCAAAGCGTCGCACCTGACAAGCTAAAAGGATAAAGGCTGAGACCTTGACTGTGTATCCCACTTTATTGTTCACAATATATGAGGAAGTCCGACTGAGTTAGCGAATGGCACTGACTCAGTCATCGATAATAAAGGCTACTTGCAACATAACTTAGTTAATAACAAGCTAACATTAGCCTACTAACAAGGTACAGCGAGAGCACAGCAAGTGAAGTTCGGCTGCCTACCTGACCAACGTGACGCTACAGAACAGACGCGTTTATTTGTTCAGCAAAGTGTTTCCCAATCTCCTTGAACACCTTTTGCTGCTAAGAGCTACTATTCAGTATCCATTCACATTCCTTGTTGACAACTAAAAGGAAGCGCTTCCGAAGAGTCGCCTCGATTTGTGCTGTCGATTGAGTCGGGCTTCGCTTCACCATCGATGTTTGTCTGATTCGCTATTAACCCCGCCTTTCTGAGATTTCTAACATGAACAAAACGAACGCACGTCAAACGGGGCTCAGGGGTTGGATGTAATTCGTGGCTCCGCACCATTTGTCCGTCTGCGTGACAAGCGGGACGGCGAACAGAGGGAGTTTTCCCTCCATTTGATAATATCCGTAGCAAGCGGAGAGAGATGGACGTGCAGTGACTGAGTAACCGATAGTTACAAAGAAGGGATGATGTTCACATTAATATATTGCTTGGTATTTGTCAAAGTGAGTCTGCTTAACACCGTTAATTCCAGATAGGACGTTAATGAGCATGTAAACGTGGTCGGGTTTCCCTTCCTATATTTTTCATTAAATTATCAATATTTATTGACCTAATAATTGATTTGTCTCGCAGTCCGAGGTTGAGAGCAATAACTTTGCGATTCATTCAAGCTTGAAACGCCTCCCTTCCACCTAAATCACACACCGGTTGACGGAAAAGGATTTAAGACCGACGCATTGGCTTCGTGGTCCTTTAGAAATGATACGTTGGTGCGTCCGCCATATTGTGAGTGTCAGGTTAGCCTGTACAGAAAACACCGAAAGGCATGGTTAGAGACTTTAATTAATAACTAATGTTTACGTCAAAAGCAATTTAATAATAACAAAAATATTAGGGTGGAACAATGAGCTCACCATGCCCCACAATAATTCCATTGCTTTTATTGCAAAATTAAAGCTTCTTTATTTTTCCTATATTATTATTATTATTATTATTATTATTATTATTATTATTATTATTATTATTATTATTATTATTATTATTATTATTATCACATCCAGTAACTCAGAATAAATGTTCCGATAAGACGTTGTCAAATTAAAAGTACCTTTTGAAAATAACAACCTTTAAGCAGGTGTCGAATATGCTTTTCATTCAACTCACTTAAAAAAAATGTTGTCTTTTATTGGTCTGACGTAATATTCTAATCTATGTCGTGTTTTCATGAACTGCAAGCAGGAAAAGCGCCATAATTACTGGAAACAAAAGCCTGCAAGCATCAGGCCGCGTACAAGGAGGTATATTGTGTTTACTGCTGAAATAAATCAACTTTTTAATATTGTAATTTATACAGCGTGACAAACAAGTGGTAATCATGCTCATTAAGGATTTTTTTTTGGGTGGAATTTAGAATAGTCGTTTAAAAATATTTATTTTTGACACACTTTCCGTAACACGAAGTATTTACGTCCGCGCAATAGATTTGCTGAAGCCATTAGAGTAAATAGCACATCTGCTCGAATGACTGGAGGACGTTCCTCAGCAGAAATGTCCTCCAGCGCCGCACAAGTAGCGGCGGGGCGGAGACAGACTCGCCGTGACCGACAGCATCCAGCACTTTTCTTTTTTTTTTTATTCCGTTGACGAGGGGGGATAAAGCCTGCTCCCGCTTTCCATTCAACTCAACGTCGCTATTAATAATGACCGCTTCGAACGCAACTTTGCGAGCAGTTGGATTACTTTAGCTTTTCTCCCCCCCATGTGGCACTCCACCGACGAGAGGGGCAGAGTCACTTCTTCGCCCGCGAGGACAACGATGACCAGAGGAAACTGAGGTACTAATACCGCTTCCCCCCCTTTTTCTGTGCGGTGGCTGTGATGCCAAGTTCTTGGCCCGTGCGGTTGCTCCTCAGTAGGAGGTGGGTGTGACAAAAAAAAAATAAAACAAAACCCAAAAAACAATTAATCAGCAGCCGTGTAGTAACGCAGTCAAATAGCGCGGAGAAAGACGCACGCGTCCTTACGGAGGAATTAGTTCGTGAAGCGTAACGACGGCGAGAATCTGCTTTGTTTACAGTTATCTCGTTAAAATGAGACTTGAGGGGGATATTAATGTTAATGAGGGGTTGGCTGCGCAAAATAGACTGACAGATATATCTATTATTATTATTATTATTATTATTATTATTATTATTATTATTATTATTGTGCTCGTGGCTATAGTCTTGCTAATGGGTGCTATGAATTGGAACGAGCGCGAGCCGCAACGAGCTGCCAATCATGTTTCTAGTAGTCTATTGTTTTGCTCCTCCTGTTAGTGACGGAGTTACCATGGAGAGTCTTCCTGTTTCTCCCTCCTGCAGTCACCTTATTTGGAGAAGGGGCGGCAATAAAACAGGTTTTTGTTTAGTACGTAGTAAAACGCTGGATTCAGGGAGGGTGGAGGTTTGAGAACAACCATCAGCAAAGACCTCAGACAAAGTTCTCATTAAAGTTTAATTGGCGCTGGTCAGCTTTTCACACCCGAGGGCCTCTAATGGCCCCTGGAGGCTGCAGGAGGCACTTAATGCTACCACTGAACGTTCACTTTGAAACTCGAGATTTGAGAAATTTACTTTGTGTTGTTGATATTAGTTTCTTTTACGCCTCCTGTATTTATTGGCTACTCAGTAAATTAAAAGACACATTTGCCTACAGTCGTTGTCAATATTCTTGAAATAATACAAATAATAATACAAAAAATGTGAGAAAATCATCAATTGACTATTATTATTAGTAGTATTGCGAAGCCCATGTCTGTTGTATTAATTCATAATTTCCCCCTGTTTCTTATCTTTCATTATGCTTTCACCACTCTGGGGTCTTGGGCATCATCTAACACAGATAATGATGCCCAAGCAAGATTAAATAGGTTCCATATATTGTTAGCATGCAAAACATACATTTCTGATGACTGGGTCATTGTGGTCTGCATTAAATTGCAAGCAGTGCTTTGGGATATTAATATTGTGTTGTGCTAACTGATATCACAATATCAGGTGATAAATTGTGAAGCTCTGAGTGCAAAATTCAAGGCAACTTGTGGTGCACTCAGTGTCAACAATCAGTGTTTTTGTTTGTTTGTGTTTTTTTAGTTATTTCTGAAGAATTGTTTCAGGCCACTTGCTCCTATGAAGATTGGAAAGAATTTTTATAGGAGATTCTTAAATATTATTAAAATAATGCATTCGAAATATTTGCAATTTTCAAAAAAGAGCTTCATAGTGTTAAATCAATGGTCTGCACTGAAGGTAAATGCATTTAGTTTTGTGCTTTTTGCATGTTAGTGTGGACTTCAACTGTAAAGTTCTGTACATATGGCTAGGGAACACCAATAACAGGTTGCGAAAGCAGCACGAAAATGAGAAATGAGAGAAAATCAGAACATAGGCAACCCAAGATTTTGTTTTTATTTATTCATTTCATCCCTCTAGTTGTTGTCATGGTCTGGAGGATATTAACCAGTATCTATAGGCTCATCCCGTAGAAAGCATTGATCTCTTATTTGTCAGTCAGCCTCTTGAAATGAAATTAGATGTTGGCACATTGAAATTTTAACAGGATGCATTTTGTGCTCATTTGCAGTCAGAGAGCAAATTGATCTCAGCATAAAATATTTTCAGATCACTTTCTGAACACGACCAGAATCGATAACTGTCGAAAAGTGAGCAAAGCTCTGGTAAAGAGGAGGGCGAGACATGAATACTAACGTTAAAATATATATGTAATACTTGCTGGCTCTTATGCACAATGTGATGAATATCTTCCTTTCGATGTTCAGTGCAGGTTTTGCACGCTGGGATGAGGACCTATTCATTCTGTTTATTACATCAAACTTCTCTCTCCTTCCTTTTTTTCTTTTCTGTTATGAAATGCTAAATGTAGACGCACTGCAGGTTCTTTGGTAGAAGTAGTAGCTTTTAGTCCAACAGGAAATAGGGAATTGCACCATCCCCAGGTGTGCGTCACAGCAACAACACATAATATTTATCTCATTTTGTATTAAACACAAAACAGTTACGCTAACCTACATGGTGTTAGTTGTTTAAAAAACAAAAGAGAAAATAAGAAAATTCAGAATTTTCAAAATTTGATTAACCAAAAAAAGGAGAACTGATCTGAACTCGGACTAAGCTAACTGAGAGACTTGTGTTGTAAATATCATATCACCAAAACATTGGGGTATTTCTACAGTACACACCCACAGAGTCCTTAGAAGAAATGCAATGCATAACACTTTGGTGTGTGGGTTAGACCTGTGGAAGACCTACAATGTAGCTCATAAATGTAATCAATAGAAAAGAAATTACCTAATGCCACCCTGGGTAGCTCAATGTAGATATGTTTCAAGTTATGTTCTGCAGACAGAAACAAATTTCTCTCAACTGTATTAGCCCATGCAACCATGGGCAGTTGCATGGTTAGTGTAGCATTTCATATCCAAATGTGAATCATATTTTAGGAGCAACTGCAGTGCCAGGTATTCATTCTGTTGTCTTTATTCTTCTTAAAAGCTGCAGCATTTATGAGTTGAGCGTCTGTATTGAGACTGAAGCAAATTACATTTAAATTTGTCCTCTGTTTCATACAGACCATTTATTTAAGGGACAGTATTATGTATTTATAGTGCACTGCCGAGTAACTATGCTAACCTGTTGAGTAAGTATGCTAACTTCAATTGTTATAAAAAAGCTGTATATATCAAGCGTGACTGTAAAAAAAATGTGACGTTGCAATCTAAAGGCTTGAAATTGGTTCTCTGTCTCTTTAAGAAATTTTTGCTCTTTCTGAAACTCCGCCTTCAGGAAGTCATCAAAACATGGCTCCTCTATTAACCATTTAACAATGTTTATATCAGCTTTTCACTGCGAAGTAGTTCCTGTAATGAGCTCAGTAGATATGCAGTTCCACCAGGTGTTTGCTAATTGGTCCTGGCTAGTCTGAAGGAGCAGAGTGGGGGAGAGGTGCTCTGCAAGGTGGAAGTTTGGAACCTCCAGCTCAGAGGTGGAGCTTTGTCGTCGAAGGCGGAGCGAGGGTCACCCAGCTGAATGGTTGCCAAGGGAGATAAAAGGATTTCTCAAACTTCCTGGACTGCTGCCATGAAATAATCAAGGCAACAGTCCAATATTATTCTTATTCTTTAAATGGTTTCATTGAATGAATAACATTATAACATGATATACAACATGATATAGAGATTAAAAAAAGAAGTCAAATTTACATAATACTGGCCCTGTAAACAAACAAACAAACAAAAAAAATCTAACATTACAAAATGTGATTATATTGTCTGACAGGTTACGTTTCTGACTGATATATGTGTGTGAAAGCTGAAGTGGCTGTGATTCAGAGGTTCCTTGGCTGTGATGGATTGTGCATGGGAAGTGCGTTCCGGTGGCTGGGAGCTGACAGAAGCAGCGTGCAATAGCAAGCGGTTTGGGGTAAAGCCAGCCCAGTCAATGGTTCTTTGTAGAGGAAGCACCTGCAGCGCTCTGCCTTTTGCTCCTGAAGTGATTAACATTCACCTCCAAACTCCACGCTCTCCCCTCTCTCCAGCCCCCAGGCCCTCCCATCCTGACTCTGCTCCGTTGACTTGGCACCTGCACGGCATCACCGGTTCTGGAAAGCCCATAACTCATGTCTTTGTCTAGATAGTCAAGGCAACGTGACTGCAAAACTGTGTTCAGGTGTCCATTAAATTCTTTTCCCCATCTTTTTATTTACTTTTTTTGTTCAAGTCAAGTTTTCATACCTTGTTCATTTGCACAACTAATTGTTGTATTGGTTTAATTAGGAACTGGATTGGATTGGTGTGCTTTCGTTTTAACTGTATGTGCACAAAAAGGCGCCTGCTGGGTTAAAATGCATTTTCATGAGCTACAGAACGGATTTCCTGTTGTTCTCTGTGAATGTGCAAAAAATAATTAGCAAAAATCCAAAAATTGTGGAGATTTAGAGAGCCTTTCTTTTTTAGAAAGTTTATTTGAACCAGTAAACAAAGTGTGAACTAAAACGCGTAACTTTTCTATGGGTGGGTCTTTTTTTGCATGTTTTGGTTCAGAATTATGACTTTGGGCTCAAGAACAGGAAGTGAAGTAAGTTTGGTCCTGATCCCAGCTGTAGGAATCTTTGGCAGGAGCAATGATTTAAGGAAAAAGTAAAATATTTTAACTATTATGGTATGTTCCGGTGAGCCGTCTCATGATAACAAATTCAGGTGGATGATAAATTGCCCCCGAAATTACTGTGATGAACAATAATATTGTTATTTTGAGAGCATTTTCAGGTGATATAACGCTAATGGCACAATAATGCAAGAACACATTCTCAAAGATCAATCATTTTTTTTCAATTAAAATTTGACAAAGGAGCTGGAAGACATTTTAAATTCCCCAAATAAATAAACAAAACTACAGAAACACCAAATAAAGTAAATTATGAAGTCTCAGTAAACAAAACTGACCAAAGAGCGTGTGAGTTAGCTGTTGCCACCCACCTTGTTTAACGAGCTGTGAGTGGTTCAGCAGCTGAAGGCTTTTCCTCTGTCTACATCTCCCATAGTGCTGTGCGGTTCTGATTTGGAGTTCAGTGACTTCTGCATATTGAGTATTCTATGAGATGTATTATTTACTGGTGTAGATTAATGTGTTCATCGCCATGCATATTTTCAAAAACCCACTCTGCGTTTGACTCGTCCATTTACTTCATTTTTATTTGTTTCATCTAATTCCAATGGAGTTCAGACCCTTTGAAAACTGCGCTGACATCGTCCCTACGTCAGGAAGTTTGGCTGAGTTGGATCCAGACGGAAACAGGGGAACTGAAGCCATAGCATTGGAGGTGGAATAACTGAAGATTTTTTTTTTTGTTATCAGAAAATAATTGATTTTTTCAAAAATCCACAAGCTGAAAGTGGATTTTACCTGAATTAACGTACCAGTTAATTTCATTAATTACTGTTAGCCTGTGCTCAGATGCTGCTATTGTGAGTGATATTCTCAGTGGGATTAATTCTTTTTATTTATTTATTTTTGCTCAGTGAGTGGTTGTGTCCTTAAATTGCAGGGTCAGAGCGGACAGCCTCCTTTCTGTCACACCCACGTACACGCACACACACACACACACACACACACGCACACACACACACACACACACACACACACACACACACACACATATGCGCATGCACACGCACACATACACACACACACAGTGACGCTTGTTTCAAAATTGGTTTTAAATCAGATTTTCTCAGCATCATTCCCCCTGCCCAATTGTTGGGACCGCCGTCTGCGTTGTTATTAGAGCATCAAGCGGCCTGAGCTTTGTAACATGCTGACTCGCTGATAATCCACTCCCCTTTTCTTACGCCGCCTCCCGTGTCAGGGTTCTGCATTAACAGATAGCTCTGATTGAATTTCTCTCCTGACTATTCCCAAACCTCGCCTGCCTCCTCACCCCCTTCCTTGGTGGATTGAAAAAAAGCTTTAAATCTCCGTTAGATCTTAAAAAAGCAACAAGAAAAACAGTGAGATTCGCAAACACATGCTGACTCTGAATATTCTCTTTGACTGAGTCATAATTGGATATTTCATTCGCTTCCAAATGAGATTTTGATAGACAGAAAATAGTTGTCTGTCTGCTGTTAGCTCTCCATAGATGCTGTAGTTTACCTCCCTGCTCCACTCCCCAGCTTTGGGTCTCTGTGTCACTGACGGATTAGCCCCACCCGCCGCGTTCTGGTGTGCCTTGATTATGTCCAGGGATAAGAGCCGCTTAATTGTAATCGCTGGAGCTGCCCTGAGCACTGTAAACAGTGGAGCACAGATCAGCTCAGGGTGCACACTTGAAGCACCACATGAACAGAAGAAAGACAATTAAAAAAAAGAAAAAAAAAGAATTTAGAAAAGCAACACTCTTGCTCACATGGCCAAATATTTTGAGGAAGATGATTGTGCTTGAGTTAGATTTAAATGTTTGGGCGTGTCCAGTGGGATGTAATTCTCGCAAGCAATTTTCAGTTACTGACAAAATTACATAATGCAGTTTGGTTTCTTGAATTACCCGATTGGCTGACTCAGCGCTGAGTCGGCATTGGCATTGCAGATTCCCAAGCTGCAATTTCATTTGAATGTCTTGGATAGTATATGTTATTTACTGACTGATCGTGGAACTGAGCCCCAATGTCATTGTGCTCGTGTACTCTGTATGAAAATGTACAAGAAACTTCACTTTACTCCACCGCCCCCCCCCAAAAAAATCAACGGAGAGTCAGGTTCTTCATTCTTCTACAGAAAAGGTCCATTGTAAATTGATTGATTGTTTGATTAACTGATTGATCCTAGTCTTTGCAAAGCATCGAATGCCAGGCAATTGCGATTTATCATCAAGTCCCATTAAAAAAGTACATTTATGATCACTTCATAGCCTTCTGAGTGGCCATCAGGTTAAATTGTGAAGCACTAAAGATTCCCTACAGAAACAATGTTAGTCATCCTGATCCAGCCTTTTACTGTGAGGTATTTTGCCTCAAAGGTCAAACAAAAGTCTCATTAATTTTGTGCTACTTGTGCAGATTGTGTAATTTCACGAGCAGATGACCTATTGTGGCTGAAAAACCCCCATAGATTGTAGAGAAGAAGCAATGGTGTTGTCCTGTGCTGGTTATCTTTAATCAGAGCCTGGGACATGCTCCTTTGCATCACTGCTCTTGTTTACCGTTATTCTGTGTTCTCCTCTGGTTAGCTATATAAATGATGTAACCGTCTTTAACAGAGACTGCACCAGGCCTCTCATCTTCCACGAACCGCTTCTTCTGATCCCTGGCAACAACTCTCTTTTGTGTCTTTCGATTTCCTAATTTTTGGATTCGTTTTGATTCAAAAGTTGAAGAAGTCCTCAAATCCTTGAAGTGGCTGCTACCTTCCTTGCTGATAATTTGTGGCTTTGTTTCTATTGGATTTCCGCACTGAAGCTTCAAAGTGTGAAATGAAGTTGGCACATCATCAAATGGTTTTCCGCTGTCGGGGTTTGGGGGGAAGGCATAAAGCATCTGGCTGGTACGTACAATTTGTCTGGTTTAATCGGTAATTGTTTCGAAGAGAAAAACTGAGAGAAAAAAAGTATTTTTATATTTCTCTGTGGCATAGGCAGCGAGATTCTCTAGTCAATCTCCAGAGGTCCACGCCTTCTAACCCCATCAAAAGAAGCGTAACATGAGGCCTTTGCTGTTTGTGTTTCTCTCATTTTTAAAGGAATCCACATTTGTTTTTCCTCTTGACTTATTCGACTTGACTTTAAAGACCTCCTTCGTTCTCTAGGTTTTGATGTTAAGTCTGCCTTTTGTTCACAAATCTGTAGAGAAGGCTGCTTCTGTTTAGAGATACTAAGATCTTTGCTTCTGAGTGGTTATCAGAAGGCAACACCAGCTGCCGGTATTTTACCACAAATTATAGGTGTTGTTTTTTTGTGTTTTTCTTTTTTTTACAGTGTACATGTTAACAGCAAAATAATAAAACTAGAAAATAAACTGAACTTACCTGATAGTGGCTCAAGCTTCAGACTCAAGTTCGACTCTGATTTCAGTCAGAAAACTTGTTGTATCAATCAGTGAATCAATCAATCAATCAATCAATCAATCAATCAATCAATCAGTCAGTCAGGTTTAGCACATTTCAGCAACAAAGAAGCTCAAATTGCACAAACTAAGGAAGGAAAAAAAGTCACATAAACATTATATAGTCATCAGTTTATGAAACCAGTAACAAACATTACATTTTGTCGACTGCCACCATTAAAATCTTCATTTCAGATCAAACATAACGGTCAATGTTCCATTAATTGTGCTTCAAAGGCGACTCTAAACAGGTGGGTTTTTATTCTTGATTTGAAAGAACTCAGTGTTTCGGCTGTTTTGCTGTTTTTTCTGGAAGTTTGTTCTGTATTTGTGGCACATAAATACGGAACCATACCAGACGACCTATAATCAGTTTGCAATTGTCTTATGCAGAAAATTGCTCACTGAGCACAACAGTCAGAAAATCCAAAATGTCTTCTGAGTTACAACCGGAACGCTGTTACGCTAAAGTTTTTCAGAGACTAAAGTAGAACAGTGGCGGGGCTTTGAAATGGACAAACTATTGCTTTCAAGAAGCAGAAACTTGTAGTTGATTGTCTTTCCGTTTGTAGAAGTTTAAAATAATATGTCACATTTATTGGATGTCATGCTCCCAAAATAGACCTCGTCGCATCGGGAAACAATAAGATCTCCTGCTGAATTAAATAAAAATGCAAAACAAAAATGGCATTATTAGTGAAACCATTCATCTGCATTGGCGCTTTTCAAGATAATGAAATCCCTCAGATGATATGTGATGCTGACAAGGATGACTCATCTGAAGCCACAGGTAGGGCAAAGATGGAAATCTCAGCAGCCTGTTTACTTCAGCTTTCTAAACGAGCAAAGATGAAAAGAAGACACGAGTTCTGTTAACGGGATAAAAAATACTGTGTTGTGTCTCGCAGAGCAGGGAATATTTACAATTGAATCACGTATTCTATAACGACGCCGAGACGCAGGCCGGCCAGACATTTATTGACTGGAATAAAATATAAAAAGTAAAAAAAACAAAAAAACATTCCCTGTAGGTGTGAATGTGTTCGGATTCAGGATGTCGAACCTAATTAGAGAAACTGAAGGTCTTTCTCTTCACTTCACTGATGTTTGCTCTCCTGCTGCGCCGTTCATCTTTCCCGGACGTTCACAGGAGGCGCAATTTGGGCGAGGAAGGTGGCAGAGTGCATCAGTCTCTTCAGAGGCTTTAGGTGAGAAAATCATGGCAAATAGCCTAACAAATTCGACTTTAAGGGATTAATGAGATCAGTCTTTCTCAGTGTTTTGACCGTTTTTGTGGTTTAATGAGCTGTGAGGAGAGCATTCAAAGAAATGCTTGTTTTAATTTTAATTTGGTTATGACAGCCATTAGTTTAACTTTGCATAAAGTGCTTCATACAAACAAAACCCTATCTGTCAGCACAGACTTAGTTTATGCCTGTGTTTACTCATTAGTTTTGGATGATGTTGATGCTAATGGACAGCTCTGCTCTCACCAAGCCCGATGTGTCTCCTGAAGACTCCAATGGAAATCCTCTATTTGGTGTCAGACTTTCTTGACCTTTTTGCAAACAAACCTGGTCAACATATGAAAGTTCCTCATACGAGTGCAGGCGTCGTGCAGAGCAGTGGTCGTCAACCACTTTTGGGCCACTACTCAGGTGCCATGTTTCCCTGCCACATCAAATAACATATGGGCTGCAAACACCGAAAATTATTTTGTCGTCACCTTTGCACATCTCTGAGTTGTTAGTTTCCCCGGGAACAGAAAGGGCCGCGTGAACAAGAACGTTGTACAGGTGTAAGAAAAATACGACCGTCATTCAATCTGAATTTGGGCGGCCTAACAGCAGCCAATCAGAACTGCTAAAAATTTCAATTCAAATTGTGATTATCACAGCAGCCAGTTTGTTCATGTTCCGATCCGTTTTCTAATATTGCAATTGATCTTGCAAAAATAAAACATAAAACAAACAAGCAAAAAAAAAAAAAAATCCAAACAAAAGGAAAAAAACAGTGATTTGCATAACAACACCAATTCGAACTACTTGTCAAAAACTGTGGTCTGCAACATTAAACATGGAAACGAGTGCAGAAGTATCAATCTGTTTCTGTTAGCTTCTCGTGATGAAGCTTCGTGCTGCATTCAGGAAAACAGGACGTCAGAGTATCATCTGCTAAATTTCAACCACATGACATTGACTGGGTAAACCAGCGCCCCAAATGGAAAAACACAAGTACTGGTCCTCCTCTTAACGTCATAGAAATACGCGACAGAAACGTGGGTGATATTTTTATATACACCTGTGTATTGATTTATAGGTCATTACTTTCCAGAAATGACAAAAGTTCTTCATCAAATCCACATGAGCCAAACTGAAGGTGTCAAGGAGTCACAGTGAAATGAATCTAACATTAAGGAATAACTAGACTTAAGAAGCATAATTTAACTAGAGTGAGAAAGAATAAATTAGAACCACTGAGCTGAACTAAAGTAAAAAAAAAAAAAAAAGAAGAAGAAAAAAACCTGATTGAGCTAATAAAAATAAGAAAGTAACACAGAACCAAACAAACCCCAAAACGACCCAAACAGACCAAGATCCTGGCAAAAAAATCTTTATCCCCCCCCACATCAAATATGATCATATATCAAAATCTAACGTGCATGATTAACGCTTCCTCCCGCATTGTGGTCAAGCAGCGTCGCAGCACCTAATTTATGCAGGGGGTCATGTGAGACGGCCTCATGAAGAGGCCTGTCAAATGAAGACAGGAAGATGTTTTTCTCCCGCACTTAAGAGCTGGCAGTGGGAATAAAGGGACACTGTTGCGACATGAATGTGCTGAAGGAGGTGCCAGCTCGTTCATCAATGCCAGGCTTTATGTGTGGGACGGTTTTTGATGTGCGGGGCTTGCGCTGCAGAGGTCCTCTGTGGACTCTGAAAGCCAGGAGCTCTGCCCAGCTGGGACAGGGCGACGGTGGACGCCGGTAGCTTTTCCTGCCTCCTACTGCAAAATGTCCTTGGCGAGAAGTTCCCATCTCACTCTGAGAGATCCCGGTGACTGGAACTCAACCGGTTTGAGGTTTTCAGAGGGCAACATAGAATCGTAGCCCAGCTCCAGTCGACGTCTCATACACTGAGCTCTGTGCTTCGTGTGCTGTTCAATTTTTGTGATTGTGATTAAAATCAATTCCTGCTGCTGCAGAGCTTTGCGGCATAGAGGGCAGTGCTGCAGTGGTTATGAAGTGTTTTTTTTTTTTTTTTTTTTTTTTTTTTTTTTTCTTTTTTAGCCACTGACCGACATCTACTGCAGTAGATTTTTGCAAACACGGATGTAGGTAATTGCTCCAAGGACTCCCGGCGCCTCGTTTGTAGAATAATTGCAGCTCAGTTGGCATTGGAATCCACATAATCCTGTTAAACTTGACTGCTGATGAACAAAAAACAAAGACAACCTCATCCTTTTTTCTTCTCCATCCCTTCTTTGACAAGTGTGTTGCTGAGTAAATTCAAATGCATGTCCTTGGTTGTTGCTATGGTATCTTTGCAAACTCCCCTTCATCTTATGTGCCTTAAACACTGTAATCCTCTTATTCTGGTAGTTGCCCCACTTCAAAACCTCACTTCCAGCAGGCCCAGTCTGCTGCTGCTGCTGCTGCTGCAGGGTGGCGCTCCGTTTAGGCCAACGTGCTGCCTGGGTTATTTCTGCTCGTTCGACCGACTTCACTGCATTTACAACCAGAGGTCACCACGGAAACCTGCAAGCGCCTTAACAGGACGAAGTGGGGCGAATCGATACATGTAATGCAGGTGTGCGGGTCCATGCTTGTGTAAAATTGGAAGCCCGATATTAGTGCTAGTCCCGTGCATGCGGTCCCTGCTGGGCATATGATGGGTGATTTCACAGCTTCAGATTTTCCATGCGAGGAAGTAAAGAGAGAGCGATGAGCAGATAGGGGGAAGGCTTTGCATTGCTGGACTGATTTCATCTTTCGCCTGTTTCTTGTGTATAAGTCCGTCTGAAAACCTTTTCATGGGAGGAAAGTGTTTCAACTTGTGTGGAAATCATAATAATATATGTCTGTGACATTTATTGTTGTTTTGATACAAGAATGGATACAGAGCGACGTTTTGCAGTGCAATTTGCTTATCGTGGGTGAGCTAACTGTTATTAGCAGTACAAGTCAGTGAAAATGTATATAGTTTTTCAACGATAGACATTCACACACTGAAAATGACTTGTGGCTCTATGATAACTGTCTGCTAAATTTGCAACTTTTACTATGTTTTTTTTTATTTTATTTTTACTCCAGACACAAATATTGGTTGCTAAACTCAGGTCTAAGAATTATCAAAAATAAAATATCAGGCCAACATCTCATGTGCGCAAATGAACAATTTTCAAGTTGTTCTATTTTTTAACTACTTTTTCTTTCAACCAATCAAACTCCAGCTCTTCCCACTGTGCTTTCTATAAAACAACAGGGTTCGAGGAGAGCATCCTCTTTACAAGGGCCACAAGATGGCTGCCACAAGATGGCTGCCACAAGATGGCTGCCAC
>VMRN01000034.1:2489116-2680680 GCA_010277015.1 Poeciliopsis turrubarensis
GCCACAAGATGGCTGCCACAAGATGGCTGCCACAAGATGGCTGCCACAAAGGACACAAGGTAACAAACATTTCATCAGGATGTCGACACAGAATGTTAATTTACACACTAGAAGTAAAAAAAAAAGAAGGAAGAAAGCTTAGAGAAAAACATAGTGCTTTCTGACAGCATCATTTATCAGTTTAGGATAAATAAGCAAGTAAAAACAAATTATTTATTTAGTTTTTTTATTTCACGAGCCAATATATTTATTTGGAGTATTTCTTAATTATTTATCAATAACACTACTTATTTATTTCCATGTTCTCTTCAGTTCCTTTCACTTATTATTGTTCGAAAGTATGGCCATAAAGGTTCATTTCTTTTTATTTAGTTTCTTAGTTTATTCTTGTTTTCTTCCTTGTACATTTAGATTTTTTTCTTTTAGGTTATTGACCTTTTTGTTTAATCTGTTTATACCTGTATAGCTTTTCGCTGATGGATTAGCTGCTTCTGCCTTTCTGAGCCACTGTTAGTAGATTTTTTACATCGCCGAGTTGATAGAGGAAGGAGACTGACAGGCAGGTCTATGTGGGGACGGGAAGGAAGGCTTCCCAGAGGGAGTTGGGGGAACAGACTCTCATCCCAGGATTCCTCTGTGTTCCTTTTGCGACGGACGAAATCGACGTCCTCCGGGACCTAGTTTCTCCCCGAGCATTTTGCAGTGGAGATCGATGTGGAGGGCTCTCTCTGAGGGATTGTCAGTCTTGGTTTATTGGTTGACAAAACTGCTCTAGCTCCACGCTAGCAGTATGTTTGCAGTGTTTGGCTCCTTTAATTGAAATTTCTGGCAGCAATGCTTGATGATGCTTATCTAATTATGAGTCTTGCTTGCTGGTTTTTCATATCAGATGTTTTTTTTTTGTATTAACAATCTATAAGAAGCATATGGAGTCTTTGTGGACTTATCACTGAAAGCAGGAAGCACTGAGACAGCTTGCAGATTGCCTGGCAAGATGTGTCTATAAGAGTAGCAGGAATAACATGTAAAGATAAGTTTAAGCATCTCTATCTTGATATTGTCATTGTCAGACATTTTTACCTGATTGCTTGTTATAGACAGAAAATGAGACAAGAAAGCAGATTAAATACATGCAGACCAAGGCTTGTGTATGTGTTTTTTTTCTTTGCTTGGCATAAGAAAACATATTTAAAATATTACAGCAGGGCAATAAAACAAAATTGAACACACAAGTACGGGCTCAATGAAAAGCCTGTGTAGGTTGCTGTTTTCAAAAGGTACATTTGATCTGGTAAACGGGCCTTACCAGATATATCCTGATTCAATTGACTGTATATAGTTTGGGTCACTGTCCCCTCCAAGTAAGACATTTCCAATTCATGGCATTATGATTAGACACTCGGGGTGCATTCACACCAGCCCTTATTAGTCCGCTTTACTCTGTTTGCCTAGAAAGTCCAGTTCGTTTGCCTCAGGTGTGAATGCGCAATCAAAGTCTGATGCAACCACTGTGAACTGTAAAGAGTAAAACTGGGTTGTGGAACCAGAGTAACATGGTATGATGCAAAAGATGGCCGCACACAGACCAGAGGTACCGCATGATAGAACAGTTTCAATCTGATGTGAGAAATGCGTTGGACCAATGACAGATGATCAGTAATGTTTGTGGAATTCTAATCTGAAAGGGGTGTAAGGTTCACACCAAATCAGCCCACCTACTTTGTTTTTCATTTTGTATCTCACTGGCTGCTTTTGAGCATCGTTCCTGTCTTGATTTCCTCTCCAGGTCACTTTTTAAAGTGTAGCAAAACATTGCATTACACTTCTTGCCCTTCGCCCCCTTACTCTTGTCACGCTTCCTCAACAACGACATTTTTCTCAGCTTTAATCCAACGTTTCTGACCTTTTCTGGACTTTGCTGAGTCAAGAGTTGAAAGCCACACCACAGTCGACGTTGGAGATTGTATTAATTCAAGCTCCTGTGACATTCAACTAATCAAGCGCCAACATTTACTCCACTGTATTCCCATTAAACTGCTTGAATTGCATAAAAGGCAAAAGAAATTCCTCTAAATACCTTGATTAGTTGGCCGCCCCACAGACGAGCTGTCTTGGACGGCCAAAAATAGAAATCCAAGAAATTCAAACGTCAGCTTGAGATCTGATCAGGAACATCAAAAAGAATAATAATCCTCTATCGCATTTGTTTCTTTTATTGCCTTGCTATGAATAAAGTTTGTTTACCGGGTGTTGTAGATTAAGCTAACTGCCCCACATTACGCCGCTGCCAACTGCTTGTGCGGAGAAAAGCTCAGGGCCGTGTCTGCTCGAAATGTTCTTGGCAAGAACAGTTCCATCTTGTAATTGCCTCAAATAATCTCCAGTCCCAATAAAACGCCGGATGTTAATGTGTGTTTTTGTTTTGTTTTGTTTTTTTCTCTCCCTGTCTGTGCCGAGTGGCCCACGTACAAGCAACGCTGATTCAGAAGGATATTGCTGAAATCGTCCGACAGCAGGGGAGTGCAGTTCGACTCGGCTTCCGAATGCGGCGCCGTCCTCTCGCAGGGCCGCGCCGTGTCGCTGCTCCTGCTGGGTCCATTCAGCAGTCGGCTGTTTGGCAGATGATGTGAACAGTCGGAGCTGTTCTTTTGCAAACACAGCAGTGCATTCTCTTCTGATGACGCCGTTTGCCACAAGACGCTCGTAGAGAGCAACTTTTACGCGTGTTGTGTTGAAGGGAATGGCCCGTGTTCTGTGCGATGGATTGACATGGAATCACCGCCGTATAGCCAGGCTTTTAACTTGTTCCAGTTTGGTAATGAAAGCAATCCCTTTATAACCTCTTTCTTCCTGTTTTCTCATAATCTGCTCTTTTGGGTTTCAGCCTATGGTGCCTTAAAGCCCTCCCTCTCCAACAGCTGGTGAGTACACACTGGTTT
The DNA here is from genome assembly GCA_010277015.1 of Poeciliopsis turrubarensis. Classification (NCBI taxonomy): domain Eukaryota; kingdom Metazoa; phylum Chordata; class Actinopteri; order Cyprinodontiformes; family Poeciliidae; genus Poeciliopsis; species Poeciliopsis turrubarensis. The sequence goes on from VMRN01000034.1 coordinate 2,492,056, forward strand.
CCGTCAAGTGTGTGTGCGTTTTAATTCGGTCCTTGCATCCCTCTGAATGAATCCCACACGGCTCGCTGCTTCTAGCCACTACAAGTGTTTTTGATCCCTGAGTGTTTTTTCCAAGCCAGCAAAGACGCACTGTCTGCAAGGGATCCTTTGCATGCCAACCTCCATGCAGACTTCTTCAGATTTTATGCACACTGAGCTCATCAACATTGTTCAGTTCATGACAGAGAAAAAATTCAGTTGCTTTGAAACTCTTAAAGCTGAAGGAAATCGGTGTTTCTTTATTTTTTTTTACTTTGAACCTTTTGGCAGATGTGACTCTTTTTTTTTTTTTGCAATTGCCTGCAGCTCAGCTTACATCATTGGAAGAACATTTTAAATTCATATGCTGTCAAGTGGTAGCAGTTCTGTTTGTTGGAATAAATCGCAACAGCAGGCAGTCGGGTGGACAATTTCTTTTTTTATTTTAATGCATGTGGAGTGTCGTGGAAAAAAACTGTCAAGCACTGTTAGATGAAATCACTCGGTCAGGTTCATTCATATATTGTGCACAATGCAGAGAGCTAGAAAGAGAGTCAATAATAAAGAAGTCAGAGTCAACACATAGGTTTTATGCCAACGTGAGGAATCCAAAACATGGGAAAGACAGACTGGTTCTGATGCAGCTGCAGCAAAAACAACTTCCAACCTCATCTGTGTGTGTGTGTGTATGTGCGTGTGTGTGCGTGTGTGTGTAGTCCAAACAGGTTGTTTTGAAGTGAATTCACAAGCATTTAATATAGCATGATCAGCAGATGTTAACTTGTAGTAATTTTCCACCACAGATCAATTCACCAAATATAAGCAGTAATTTATTTGTACCATTAGTTCATGACAGAGAAAATACACTGTGTGTGTCGTTGTACTGTGTGTGTGACGTTGCCTCTGTCTCGTTACGACAGTTATGCTGGATAATAATTTGTCCCAGAAATTCATTCGATAAATGATAGAATATTCTTTATTGATCCTCAGTGGGAAGTGGCTTAATGGTTGACAAACTACTCAACTAATGAACACATTTGTATTAATGTGTTAAACATCAGTACAAATAAAACCATAAGCAATTAAAATTTTATAATGTATATCCACCTAAGTGAGCTGTAAGTCCATTGTCTTTTTGAGACAGTTTAATAAATCTAATGGTGCGAGTTTGCCTTCTTAAAGACTAATTAACTTCACTTTAGCACAGAAATTAGAACCGGGAGATAGTTTAAATAAAAATGCCTTGGGGGGGGGAAAAAACACAACCACAAGCATAAACAAAATGGATCACGATGTTTCTATTAAAAACTTGCCCACATCATTTTAATTACGCGATCGTTTATTGCGACAGGGTTAGAAGTGAGTACGAAACAGATTAGCGTTTCCAAGGCCATCGTGTTGCATAAAAGACCAAGGTTAAAGGCTCAAAGGGATAAAACACAGGAACTCTGCAGTAGCATGCCGAGCCTTCCTGGTGACTACTGAAGTTCACTCACCAGGTCAGTTTGTCCCTTCGGCAATTTAATGGGGAAAAAATAATCCAAAGGAAGGTACAATTTGGCGTCCAGCGACAGATGGGGACTTTTGTACCCCTCCCCTCCAAAAAAAAAAAAGAGAGTATAAAATGTTCTAACCTACAAAAATGTGAATAGAGAAGTGGTGACCAGCAAGTTCCTGTGCTTTAGTGATCGCTACTCTTAATGGCATAAATGTTATTGTAACTCATGCAAGTTTCTTCCCTGAATGTTTCCCCATCTACATTTTTCTTAGTTTTTTTTTTTTCTTTGAGAAAACAACTTCTTGGTTGAGTAGAAAATAAAATCCGATCTATCTCTGCCCGTTGTATGAATACCGTCTTTGCTGACCATGTTTACAAATGAACAAAATCAAGGTGTCCTGCTGATTCTCGGCTGACAGTTTGAGTCACGGGGTACATGTAGGTCATTCCACTTGCTCAAACCCCAGAGTTCAGCTTTCACACGGAACCGGGCAGCTGTTTCCGCCGAGCCCTGAGACGCAGTCATCTGCTCTCTTTCTGAGATGCTCCCCAGCTGAGGAATCTCTGGAGATTTCTTGTCACCTCACATTCGCAATTAATAGCCTGCGATGTGTGATGCTCAGCCAAAATTAAAAAGTGCAGATGACCTGCGTTTCACCTTGCAGTTTGGGGAAAGCCTGCGGACCTGTTAACAGGAGAGCAACAGCTCCACTCTCTCTCTCTCTTTTTTTGTGTCTCTTTCATCCAGGTTCTTTGCTGAAAGCAATGCAGACTTCTCTGCGCATAATCGCACTGCAAAGATTGAGAAATGGAAGTCGATATGAAGTTGTAATTTTGCAGTCCTGAGCCAACAATATGCCTCCATTCATCCTTTTCCTGTTAGAAATTGTTGCAGCGTAAGGCTTCGGCGGCACACGAGGGAAACCACAGCAGCGCGTGGAGAAAAAAAAAAAAGGAAAATGTCAGGGCTGCCGTAACCCTGGTAACGAGAGGGATGGCTTGTAGATTATTCACGGTGTGCAGCCATTAAGTTAATATGGAATGTCTTTCAGGTGTGCGTGTGTGTGTGTAATTTTCACATTTTGGCCCAGAGCAAGCCTCCCGTGGCTCTTAATTTCAGCTTCACCACAGCTGAAGTGAGTCTTGATTTCAGTGGAGGATTCCATGGCCATTCAGCAGCCGGTCAGTTCAATGGAAAATATCTCAATCGCTGCACAGATCCATTTTTTTCTTTTCTTTTTTTTTTCCCCAACCTTCAAATGTTTCCTTTTGTGTCGTCTCGGTCCTGCTGACTGCATTTGATTTTCAGAGTACCCATCTATAATTTGTCAGCGCTGCTGCTGGCATTTTTGATATTTTATAACTGTCTCTGATGCGTCACACATGTGCAGTTTAACCGTGCAGCCCCCGTTTATATTTGTGCGCCAGATAGCGGTACGCTGCGGTTCATAGCGTGGGTTTACGAGCGTAATCACCACCATCGCATGCTTCTGCCTGAGGCAGGAGTCAAATGTGTGCTGCTGCCTTTGTGTCTTTTCTGGCTCGGTTCCAGCACTTGGGGCCACTCGCCTCTTTCAGGATTTATTAATGAGAACGTAAAGACCTCTTGTTTAAAGAGACACTCACAAAGCAACCAAAGCACCTGGCTGGTTGGCTCAAGTAGACGTATGATTCCTTGAAAAAGGTGTCACACTGGACGGGTGCACCTTTAATTGGGCACTAATTTCCTTGATTTTGGGTGATCAACTGACACTGACCTGTGAAACCGATCTTATGGATCCATCTCAAATACTTCTGCAAAGGTGTGAAAACCAGCCTCTGTTCTCTACTTGCCTTTTACAAGTTGGTGATCGGCCAGTAGAATGCACCTGTGGAACTGTTCCACATTTAGTCACATTTCAGTGATTTTTTTTCATTTGGATGGTCCAGTCAAAGCCCAGACTTTAAAACCGTTAAAGAACCTACAGCAGAAATTGAAAACTGCTGTTGTCCAGAACATTTATAACCTGTGGTAGAGCTGTAATTCCAGTAAAATAGGATTTTCTAAAGCGGTAAAGTAAGGAGGTTGGTTTTAAATCTTTAAAAAAAAAAAAAAAAAAGTAAAAAAATAATTTTTTTACTGGCACTGAAAGATTTTCATGATATAAATAAGTACAGGATTTTAATTAGAATTTGGTTTTGAAAATAAATGCTTGGATTTATGTCTTTGCATCAGTGTCATACATCACTCAGTCATGCCTTGTGTATCTATGTAGTTACTGCAGTTTGGCTCGTTTGGTCTTGGCTGATGCAAAACCTCCAGATGCTTTAAAGGAAGTGAAAAGATTCCCTTGTTCAGAAACACAACTGGAAAATAAAAGATCAATTCTTCCTTCCTTTAAACTCCAGTAACCAAAATGATCCTCTTTCATTTCCATTCTGCTGCACCGAAACTGGGCCTGATAAGGAGAATTAACGCAAAGTGCCGAGGAAACCAATATTGTGGGATGTGACTCACAAAAGGGCGGCCATTTATTCTAATTCCACTGTTGTGACAGAAACATTATTAAAATCAGAAGCGGCTCTGTTTTAATATGCGAGTGCATTAAGAACTCCAAGTCGTCCTTGTCAGCTTCGTGGTTCCTCCCATTTCACAGAGGAGGTCGTAATCAGTTCTGATTACGGGCTCTGGCCACTTTCTGCCAAGGAGACCCTCAGTTTCACACGTGTGTGAAACTCAGAGTTTGTGAAGAGTGGAAAAAGTGCTGCAGTGCTTTATTCCTTGGATTGCAGCAACCTAGCTTCTGTAAGTATATTTACTTAGCACTGCTGCTGCTGCCTATGAACCCAATCATGCTCCAGTTTACCAATAATAATAAACTTTACAAAGTGAGGAGAAGACGCAACTCCTTGTTTCATTGCAAAGCTTCGTGACCTGGCTTACCGTTTGCAATAATTATTTTATGGAGGCACTGCAAAAAAACACAAAATCTTAAGAGTATTTTTGGTTTATTGTGCAGACATCTTGGTACACTTGAGATAAGACAAAACTAACTTGCAAGTCACTTTTCAGCAAGATACAGGCGCTTGTGTTAGATGAATAATTTCTTAACATTGATGAAAAAGTGCTTTCATTGGGAGATGATTTCACTTGTAAAAAGATTTTTTTTTCCAAGTTAAAGGGGAATAATCTGCCAGTAGAAATGATACTTTTTCATCAGTGTTGAAGAGTTATCGACTTAAAACAAGCTCCTGTATCTTGCTGAAAAGTTACTTTTTTTTTTTTTTTTACATTTCAAGTGTTTCAAGTGTACGTTTGCATATTTGACAAAATACTTCAGATTTTGTGTGTTTGCTGTGTTCCTATTGCATGTTGATTGGGCATTGTAAAAACGTTGTCCAATCAAATTAGAAAACTTCTCCTTTTGCTGTGTAATTCCCTTGAAATGCTGCATTAAAACTGTTTAGGATTTATTTTTAAGATGTTTTTTCTTCATAGCAAGTGAAGAAAAAAACCCCAAATGATATAACTCATTCTTTTTTTTTTTTTTTTTTTTACTCTTGGTGAGAAAAAGATTACAGACGACCATACATTAAAGTCCGCAATGATGAACTTAGCACTTGAGGCTTAAAGAATGAGACAGAAATGCTGACAAACACAGAAATTCAGCGTCGGAATTCGTCGAAAGAGTTTTATAGGTCGATGTTAAAGATTAAAAATAGTCAACTTTTCATTTGCAGAGACGCCTCGTTTTTTTTTTTTTTTTTTTTCTTTAAAGCTATCAGTCAGATAAGTCTTCTCACTGCTTCTGCTGTCAAGTTATATTTCAGAGGAAAGGCCTATGCTAAGCTTGCTTCATAATTTAAGGAATAGGGAAGAAAAAGAGCATTGTCACGGTAACGCTCTTATCTTGGGTGCATAAGTATTTTTTGGGGGGGTTGGAGAAATGAGAACGTCAATGCAGAAGACATCACCATCTGGCATCTTATGCCTTTCACGGTGAAAAAGCAGCTCCGCAGCGTCGGAGAGCACTGTTTTGATCCGCTACATCTGAAAACAAGCTTAGAATGTTAATTTCAGCTGCATTGGGTCTGGAGTGTATCTACGGTGCCGTAGCTCCCCTGGGACGGTGCTACTTAGCTGCTTTCCTAAAGGCAAAGTTCAGCCCAAAAGGAACCAGAAGACTTTGGCTGTTGGATCCTGCTGTAACTTCAAAATGTGCAACATTGATCAAAGCACAGGCATCCACCAAAAAACGCCAGGCCTGGGAAATGAAAAATTGAATCAGGGAAGCAGCAGGTTAGGGAATCTGACCGATTAAAGAGGATGGATCGGTGCTCAAACTGCAGCCCCAAGAAATGAATAACCTGGGAATCTGCTGACTGGATCACTGTTAGAATGTGTCCTCCAAGCTTGATCAAGCAAATCAGTCGAGTTTATTTGTATAACACATTTCAGTAACAGGGCAGTTCAAAGCGCTTTACTGCACAAGTATTCAGACTTCTCATGTGTCAGTCCTCATTTTAATCCAGCATTTGTTCAGGAAACACAAGCTTTTTAAATGTTGAGTGAGAAAACCGTGTGTTTTACTACTGCTGGAAGCTCAGCAAGCAAACAAAAGTGCTTTGGCGGCTGTAAAATTTGTAAAGGTTCATCCTCCCCGCAGGTGCAAAGAGGGGAAACACTCTGACTAGTGGGCCTTGAGGAACATTATCTGACAGGTTGCTATCCCTCTGCGAAAGGTTACAAATCAGTTCTAGTCATGATTGAAAACCTTTGTTATTTTTTTTCTCAGGTGTAGCTTCGTATAAAATGAGACTCTAATCTCTTCTTTTAAAGGCTTGAACACAATAATCTGACACAATCCTTTTTCCTTCTGCTGCAGTGTGAGCTTCTGTTGGCGTGTAACGTCACCCGCGCACGGCCCTGTCTAGTACAGGCATTGCATGCCAGTATCCAGGAGGGAAATATAACATCGACCACAAACTATTGGAATCTTAGTTTTGCAAATCGTCAACATATAAACAATAGATGCAAATCCACCTAAATCCAACTCTAGTTCATTTCCCTGTTTGTTTTTTTTTTTTGTTGCTTGTATTGTTTTTGTGGAGGTGTGAATGCAATCCAAACCGAGATACAGGGCATTCTGGATAAATACAACCTAAAGATGCAGCCGTTGCCTTTCACCAAAGACAAAAGAGAAATTCTTCAACCGGTAAAATGACACAACTCCATTATTTTTTTTTTTGTTTTGTCTTGAAGAAGGAAGTTGTGCTCGGTGTCTTCTTCAGGGGTTTTTGTGTCGTTTCCTTCAGTAGTTCTTGGCGCAGCGCCTCCACAGGCGAGGAGGGTGGCAGATTTTTCAAAAGCGTTTAGATTGTTTCACACGGTGCAGTGTGAAAACGAGCCACACCAGGTGAAAACGTAACAAATGGTGCAATTTTGGTCCCCAGTGGAACAGAGTCTCCCGGATTAAAAGGTGCGAAACACGAAGGGAACCACAACGCAGTTCCAGATAAACCATCTGGCATTTAAATCAGCTGCACTGACAGGCTGGCCAAGGAGAAACCCCGACCAGAAAAGCAGTCAACTCGCTGATGTTCACCACCCTAGAGGCCCTCTCCAAGAGGGGAAACCCGGTGGTGGCAGCATTATGCCATTACGATGCTTTTCATCAGCAGGCTGGTCAGAGTTGACGGAAAGATGCTCTCTATTCTATGAGTCCAGCTCATTTAGTTATTCTGAAGATTGAGACAGAACAGTAACAACGCTGACCTTGACACCAAGCATATCAGTAATTGCCGTTTTTCATGAGGAACTGTGATACTTCCTTCCCCACTACAGCTTCCTTTTCATCCAGATGTCATTCAAATGAAATATTTAGATCTGACATATCTGCGTATCCTCACGCAGCCTTTCAGGAACATTGTTCGGGCAAAGACGAGGTTCGGACCTCTGAAGTCTCTTCCTCGTCGCCCCCGTTTTGCCTCCCCCCGCCCTCGTCCTTCGCCCCTCTCTTTTTCCCGTCTGTCGCTGCCGCTTTGCCGTCGCTCCTTTGAGGAGCTTCTGGCACACAGGAGCTGATCATATTTAAAATTGCTCACTATCTCGCCGAGATGAAATCTCGCCGCACAAGGATTTTCTTCTTAAGACGGAGGATTTTCTCGCCTTTGCAGTAGAGACGAGTTCATTTCTCCTCGTTTTCCTACTTCCCCCCCCCCATTTCATGCCGCCGCCCTCGCTTTTCGGCGGACTCCTCCGCCGAACGTTGTTCTCTCTCCGTCGTGTGTTTCTTTCGCAGGAGAGATTTCAATCTTTTTGAAAGCTGTTGCAACCGTGTGCAGACACTGCTTTGTTTGGAGAATGCAGTCGGGTGATGTCTTTCAACGCGGGGATTTATTTGTTTATCCCGAGTTCTTCCGAAACATTTTGAATCCCAAGTCGTTTCCTGGCCTGTGCAGGTCAGATAATTTATGGAAGTGCTCGGCCGAGGGCCCGGGCCAGACTGACAGGTGTTGGACTGATAGGAAATCCTGGGCAGAGATCATTTGGATTAAATACTTTGGCAGAAAATAGCTGGGTATTTTCACTGCAGTCCTTATCTGTAACACGCGGTTCCAGAATTTGACCGTGTATCTGATCAAATGTCATGGTGCCGAAAAGTGGAGCGACTCTAGCCAGAGACGGCAACAGGGTCGCAGGTGATAGGCTGGCAGATTGAGCTGTGAAACCAGCTGAGTTCTTATTTCGGTGTGTTTGTAATCCCTATTATTATATTCTGCATGCTTTCATAAAGAATGTTTGAATGGAGCCTCAGCTTCTCATAATTTATTATGGGGAGCTGGTGTTGGGACGCAATTAAAACTTTTAATTAATCACAATTGCATTTAATCAAAGTATATATGGACAAAACGAGCAACATTCTTTTTTGTCAAACCTCCCCACCCTTTTTTTTGTTGTTGTTGTTTTTTGACTTGCGAACTCAACAACAAATGCAGATTTATTGCTTTTAATCTGTTATTTTGGTTCTTCAACCATCAGGCTGGTGTAAATTGCTGCTGTACTCATTTGTCTTTTCATTAATGGAACTTCTTTTAATAAATATTTCTTTAGAAACGTGGACTGTGGATGCCAGTGTTAGCGTCGAACCCGTGCAGTGGTTCCAGTCGGAATCTTTTTGTCCATCAATAAATAAATAAACTAAAATAACATTTGTTTAATTGCATTCAAATTTCTAACACGTTAAGTGTATGTACTTGAACAAAATGAGCGCCACCCCATCTCACAAACTCAAATTTCTACATTTATTTTTATTTGTTTAACTTGCCTATCAGTACATACACAACAAAAATTGGAGGCTAACAAAGCAGGTCTACAAAATATCATCCAATTGGATTAAAAAAAAACTAACCTTACATTATGAACCTCTAACGAGAACCGATGAGGCAAATGGAGTAAAACTTTGCTCTGCTTTACCTGCAAGCGCCTGAAATGAATGAAAATATAATTGCCGTGTTATGTACGTCACATCTCTTAACTCCTCCGTTATGTTTTTGTTTGCTTCGCTGTGTCAAAGGGCCAAATGTCAGAGACTCGAAGCTGTTTTCCACTTTAAGCACTCTGCTCACATTTCTCTCAAGGAGAAGCCTTAATAAACGCCTTTTCATTTACGTTTAATCCCTCGTTCAACAGGTGCCTGCCGTGTCATTTGCTCAATTCAAGTGCCTTAACAGTTCAACGTAAGATCCAGAACAAGTGATCCTCGGGGCTTTGACTCGTCCATTATTGAATCGTAATGAGAGTTATTGTTGACTCTTCCTGTCTCTCACTCTGCTCTCCCCACCTGCTCCTGTGTGCACCGACAAACTGGAGCCCTGCCGCGCCCGCTCAGGACGTCCGGGAACTCAACAGGTTCAAACGCACGCCGGACGCATCGAACTTTCCACAGTCCATCCTGCAAACCGTCTCAGTTTGCCGCCCACTGCGGGTTTGCGTAAGATCAGCATGGGCCGACAGGCGGTGAATCAGTCAACCGTCATTAAAATTAATGCTGGAGATTTTCTTAGCCATCTGGAGGGTTTTACAGTCAGAAGTGGGGGTCATCAGTTTGGGCATTTATGAGGAATTTCTTTTTTTTTTTTTTACGTTCTGATTCGGGTGTCTAACAATGTTCTAGTGCTTCCTATTGAAATGTTTAAGGTCCAGAAATCAAGGACATTTTTTGATATGAAGAAAGTAAACGGACCAAATCTAAATACAAGTGGCTATTTGAGATGATGAAATGTACAGTTTTTCTCTGCAAAATTGATAATATTTATTTTATTTATTTCAAGCACATCCCCCAACAAAAGCCTTCTGGCAAGGAATATTCTGTCCTGCAACCTTATTTAGTTTGGTTTTTAACAGCTTGTACAATCATTTAAGACTGTCATGATGTCGTACATACAAAGCAAACCACACAATTGACTTTCGAAGAGGAGTTTTAAGTCAAAAACAGGACAAGCAGCCTCCACGCACATGAGTAGAAAAAAATAAAACAACCATCACTCTTTCAAATACAGCAAATTAATTTTGCTCCCACAAAGTTGGTTATGCTTATTTCAATAGGAGCGACTACAGGTTAAGTACTAGACCAAAAATAAGCATTTTAAAACTATGTCTGCCACAAAATGAATTTAATTTGTTTCATATATTTGTTTCTCAATATAAATATTCTTATACCCTCGTCAAACTATTCCTGTTCTATCTTACATTGTTAATGAAAATATGCACCTTTAAGTATTTAATATCCATTTTAATCCTCTGATACTGTAGCAAAAGCGCTGACTTTTTTTTTAATGTGAGAAAATCCCGCATCAACCAAAAAAAAGGCATCAAATTTCACACAGTGCAGACGCTTTGTCTCCTTTAGCCATGTTTTACTCACCTCAGGATGCCATATTCTTGAACTGATTCAGTTCATAGTTATTCAACTTGTAGGGTACTGGCGCAGCCTTCCATGTTTATCTTTTGATTAATTTCATAAAAAAAAAAAAAATACTAAGACAGTCATATAAAGGTTAAAGTTATGAGGACAGAATTTCTTCTTTGAAATTTTTCTCTGTGATCCAACTGAAGCATTTCATGTACACGGATGCAAGCAGCAGCATGCTGCAAAGAAGAGGCTCAGAGTGGTCACTCTCCCATTAGAAGGTCAGCTGTCGAGGCTTAGGACCCTCGCGTGTTGAAGGGTCCTCTGGCAAGACGCTCCGTCCCCCGTCCCAGACAGGCTCAGTGATGTGGAACTGCTCTACAAGTGTAACACGAAGACCTATAAACAAAAACAACAACAACAAAAATCACTTTGCAGACCCTAGATGTCGTCAAACAGGAGTTCTGACTTTTCATCATCCAGCAAGGTTTATTTATTGTGGCGAGTTCAGACCCAAATGTGAAGTTTTGAATTAACAAGTATTTTTCTTGAGATTAGATTTACTAATTAAGCACAAATGCTCTTTAAACATTTGATTACAAAAAAAATGGTTGATATATATATGGACAGATATTAATGCAAACCATAATTAGCCTGATCGGCCACCAGAAACTCTTCAAAATCACGAATGCTGGACGTTTAAAAGTAAAACGACGCTGATCTGATCCTGACTGAAGTGATGGGAGTTTTACCGTCCAGACGGAAAAAATCCCGTGTAACGACGTGAATGTGCGACGATGGTTTGTGTCACGGCTGTAATGTATCGCAGATTAAAATGTCATTTTTTGCGACCGAGTGTGGAGTTCATTAAAACGAGAAGTGTTGAAAAAGGGATTGAACTTCTGCGCGGTGGACGGCTTTAATGTTGCCGATGATGTCTGAGCTTCAGTACAGCAGCCGGAAGGGGATTTGATTAAAATGTCAATTAGTTTTGGTATTTTATGGGAGTCACAACGACATGAAATGGGGCAGAAAAAAAAAACGGTCTGTGTTCTCATAGCATGACCCCTTTAAACTGACTTTTTCAGCCACTGGTATGCTGCTGGGAGACATTTTCATGATTGAACTCAGAGAAGGCCCTTGCACAGCTCTGACAATCTTCAAGACGTAAATAATGTATGGCAGGCCAGTAGGGACGGCAGAGGAACGTGGCTATTGCATTTAAGATGCTGGCTGGGAGTCGAGATGTGCTTACATTAAGCAATGCCCGACTGGTTTAAAACGGACCTCTTCACGGTCAGGGCCGTCCAGAGAGTCGTCGTTTCTCTCTCTGCTGCTCTCGATTGGCTCCGATGGCACTGATGAGAATCCACAAACGACCTTTTAACTGCTGCTGCACCGAAAACGGCATAAGAAAGATTTTTTTTTTTTTAACTTATCCTAAATCTTCCTGTGTGCGTCTGGGCCATCCTGTCACTGCTTTGTGCTTTGATTATTTTGCGTTTTTTTTGTGAGTGAAGAACTCCCTCAAGTCCAGTTTGTGTATTTCCATTGTCCTGGTTTGGATATTACGCTGATGTGAAAACGGTTACAGCCGTCTCCCTGATTGTCCTTGAGGAAATATAAAAAAACTAGAAAGTGGATCCTCCAGACAGTTAACCTTGAAGCTTTATTTTATAGCGGCTGTTTACGCATCCCGGTAAGAGGCGGTGAATGGAGAACCTGTCAGTACCCTCATTGATTGCAATCGACTCTACATCCGAGTTTTGCTCACGACGGTTTCGCTGACTCTCCCGCTGCCATAAACAACAGACGCAAAACATTTCTCTTGATTTTTCTAAAGTATATTAAAAAGATAAAAGTTGTTGCTCTTGCTAAACATGGACTCTAGTGTTCATTTCTACAATAATTGTATTTTTATGACATGCTGCTGTAATAAAATATGTCCCTTTATAACATATTTGTCACTTTGCCCAATTTTAGACGTCTTGGTCTTAAATTCAGATTTCTCAATTTCTCTGAGTGAGTGTTTTTAAAGCTAAAATCAACTAAAGTTAAACCTAGATTTTTACAAGTGCTCAACATGTCCATTTGCTTATGCGAACAAGCGTTTTGTTTTATATTGTAATTATATCTTCCTTTGTTTCGCTCTTTTGTTGCATGTTTGAAGATTCGTCTCCAAACGTGATTTTCATTTTCTGCTTTACTGCAACAAAACATTTGAGATTTTTGAGGAATTAGCCAGACGGTTAATTGGCCCATTCCATACACGGAAACCAACCAGACCAAACACTTCTGACGGGATTTAAAGTTATAGTTGCAATTAGAGTTGTAGTTGTCATCACTTGCTTCATCATTCACCACTGCATCCGTAACGGATTGAGGGCCATCTGAGTGTCACAAACTATGCTAATAGATATAATCATTCAGAACTGATGTGGAAATCTGTCCAGATAAATGAATCAGACTTTTTATAATGCAGTTAAATTTATGTCAATGAAGTGTCGTTGAATTTAAGTTCCTGCAAATCTTAAAAGTCTTGGCTCTTTCAAAATCTTCTGGTGCTAAATGACACTTTGCAGCTCGGTTGCAAAGTGAGCTACAAATGTGATGATGTGATCATCTAATGATGATCACATCATTAGATGTGATCATGAGCGAAAACTACACCAGTGGATGTCTTTAACAAAAAGTAAAGCTTCAGAAGAAATGAAATTGCTGGCATTTCAACATATTTTGTGCATCTTTCATTGCGTGTAAGTGGACTGGATTGACCGAAACAAACGAGAAGCAACTGCGAGACGGAGCGACCTCACGAATGAGCCGTTCAGTGAGCAAGTGAGCGACTCGTTGTGTGGGTGGGCGACCAAACGGACGAGCCAATGTTTGAATGAGTCGGTGATTCATTATTATGTTTGCACCGTGTTTTTGTTTGTTTTGGGTTTTTTCCCCTCTCTTGGCACCACTGTGAATATTCCTGCAGTATGTTTCCTGACAGTCCAATGATCTGTATAGTGGAGCTGTCGTTGCTGTAACTGGTGCAACTGTGGAAGATGATGCTCTGCTCTCAGCTGGCAACCTCACTGCTTCAAAAAAAAAAAAAAAAAAAAACTCGATGAACTCTGTCCATGCTCTCTTCCTCTCCTCACAGCTCCTCGCCTTTTCCGCTGCTCCTGGTTTTGCTCCGGTTGACGGGGAGCCGGCCTCCAGGTCAGACCCCGGCTGACTTCCATCGCCTGACTTCTCCAGCTGTAACGGTGGAAGCCATCCGGCCGTCGTCACAGCGCCTCGGTGATACACGGCACATTCAGATTTTTAAATCGATTTATTCTCATCGGTTAGCACTGTTTACCACAATTGCCAGTATTTGCTATAAGCAATACATATCAATGAGTTCCCACCCACTGGCAAGATGCCAGTGGCATCAGGGTATAATAATATGAAGTGATTGTCAATGTGGCAGCATCCTGGATTAATGCAGAGCGATTCTGATTGGTTGTGAAATCCAGCAGCTAACTGGCTGCCCTCTGTCTTCTCCCCTCACATCTACTGACACCAGCAACGTTGCACACGTCCGTCTGAGGCGTATTTTTCTTTGAAAGCATCCGCTAGTCTGGCTTTTGACAGAAAATCTGCTCGTAGCAGGAATTTTCACATACTCTTCCCATCTCGCCTGTTCTTTGCTGGAGTGCACTTCACAGCATGTTGGGTGTGATCTGAAGGAAAACCAGCAAGTGAGAGGATTTATACTAACAGCGCATCAATCACGTCTGAATTTTCTTCTGTTTTTTATTTTTTATTTTATTTTTTTTGCTTCTACCCGCCGATACAGGTTTGAAGCTGATCCTTTTGAAAGTGATAAGGATCTCTCTCTCTATATATGTATGTATATATGTATATATATATATATATATATATTTGCTTCTGGTAATCGGCTGATTTCTTTCCTACTCTTCTCCCTCGTAGTAGAACAACACGCACTCTGGATCTGTATTTTCCATTTTTTTGTAGATCAGAGTTTTGTGTTTCCACCTCGTTATTTGTGGTCTGTAAGCCCGACATGTGAAAGCAGTGAGAAAAAAAAACACTGCGTTTTGTTTTTCGCTGCATTGAAGTTGGCCTGCGAGCAGCCAGAACCTCGAAACGCAGAGAACCCCAGGACAGCACGCGGCTCGGTGCTCTGAGAGCCTCGCAGCATCATTCTACAGGCGTGAGAAATTATGTAAGGCCACCTCAGGCGCTTGGCATTCCAAGCAAGCAGGCAGGTTCTGTTCTTCGCCACGGAGAGTGCACTGTTGTTTTTGTTTCCCCCGCTCTGCGGCTGCAGGTGTTTGGTGACATTGGCGACAGAAGCTGACTAATTACAGTCCAGCAACAGCAGCAGCAGCAGCAACTCTCTGGCTTTTCCAACCATGATGCAGTACAAACAAACAGAAGCTGCCTCTCTGCTGTCCGGTGTTGGTTTTCCACCCATAGGGGGCAGCTGCGCTCTCTAAATCTCTCCCCACTCTGACGGAGGGAGCGGCAGACCCACACAGAGAGGAAAGCACACAACAGGTTACCAAACAGCGACGTGTGTGTTTTCAGGCAAAATGCATTTTTAGTTCAGTTTTTCTATTTATGTTTGACGACGCCAGGCGTTTCTCACACAGTGTTAAGCCCAGCGATGCTGAACCCTTCCAACTTGTCCCGCTCTCTTTTCATCTGAGTCAGAATCTTTCAAATTGGCTGAGTTCACATTGTAGGTCGTTAACCACTGATCACCGCAGCACTAAAAAGAATAAAGACTGACGAATCATAATCAAGTGGTTCTTCAGCTGTAGTCGTTCTCCGGCTGACTTGGCAGAAACGTTTTGGTGAAGCAGACGCAGCGGTGAGGAAAAGGGATGGAGCAGAGGAAGTGCTGGCACGAGATCAGCCCCCGCAAGTCTGTGTCTTGGCAGATGCTGGCCTGCAATAAACCAAACAATATCGCATTAACACTCAAGGTCCAGCTTTAATGGGGCCCGGCTCTGACCAGCAGACTGAACTCTCTCACACACACACGCACACACGCACACACACACACACTCACATACTACTGTTAGGATCTTGATGTCTTCTCTCTACTGACTGTTTTAATTCTGAGACTCATGGTTAACTTAAAAAAAAAACGACTCGGCTTTGCAGCGCCCATTCATTTGAGTTGAATCATGAATTAATTAGCTTGCGTTTTATGCTCCGTCCTGCTGAACCGAATGGACACTTTGTGTTATTGATGTGCATAAAACCACTTTATTTCTGTTTCTTTTTTGCATACGGTGGTATTTGACTCTGAAACCCAGGGTTTCCCTTTATGTGATGTTTTCTTTTCTTTCTTTTTTTTTTTTTTTTTTTTTTTGACGTGACTTGAATTTGTTTTCTTATTCTTTTAGCATCTTTTCCCATAACAGTCCTAATGTATTCTGTGAAATGTATTTGTATTAGTTGGTTGTTCAGACTGCTGTGAAAGCCGTATTTAGGTCACATATTGATAAACAAATCAGATTTGGGTCACATTTCCCTCTTGTGTGAAGGTAGCTATTGTCTCTACAGTTTCCTTATAGGTTTTTCTCTAAGGCTATCGGAGTAGGCAGGACTGAACACTAATGTATCATGCACTTTTCAGATATTTTTGTGAAACACTGGAAAACAGTATTTTTTTCTTGTTATGCGTTACTTTGTGACATTCTGTCACTGAAAAGCTCAACAATGTTTCTTGGCTTACTTTACCGAGACACTGGAAAACTGTTGGGATACAAGCACATAAATACCGGACTGAACAATGGTAACATATTAAATTTCTACAAAGATCTATAGTTATTTTAGGATGACTGGCCTAACACCTCTGAACAATATGGCGGCACCTAGTAACACCTTTGTTCTTGTCGAGATCTAACCTAATGCAGTACCTTGGAGCTTTGAGTTGAAGTTATGATGTTCTAATAATCAGGTAGTAAGTTAGATGAATATTGTTGGTCATAGTGTTTTATATATATATATGTATATATATAAAACAATGTAAATCATAAAACATATGTGTGTGTAGCCTATATTTGTGCATGTATATTTAGCACAATCAGAGTTTGAGACATCAAAGTTCACTTTATTTTCAAAAAGCAATCCAAAGTAGAGGGTGAGAAAAGGCAAAAGAAAGTTACCGAAGGAAGGAAGAGTTGATGGCCCTATTGTTAATGTCTGTTGGACTTGAATGACATTAATGTCGTTTGGCCTTCAGTGTGTAACGTGTTGGATACGTTTTGAAGACCACCACAGTTTAAAGAAGGTCCTAGAGGAAACCCTGGCTCCCATTCCTCTGTTCATTTCATTGAATTTCCACAGCGTCTACATCTGTCACAGACGGCAGCTGCGAGTGCTAACTCTAACAGATCGGGAGCGGGTGACGGCGGCGACCTTTCTGAATCTCAGCTCTGCTCTTGTGGCTCTGAAGTGACGGCGTTTCATAGAAGGTTTACGCCCAATGAAAGTCGTAAAGTGTCAAGACACAGAACGGCAGCAAGCTTGTAGGAATCCAATGACTCACTCAAGGTTTCTTCTTGAGAAAAGAGCGCTGAGTGTCACAACAGCAGGTTGGCAGCAAGTGGGGCATGTAATATGATGTGCACACCCAGCCGCCTCTACATTGCGCCTTTCATCCAGCCCATACTGTGCCTGATATGCCTATTGCCAGTTGAAGCCCTCCATAGCTTAGCTGCCAGCCCATCACAGATGTCCACTGACACCTTTATTTAGGTCTCCACTTCACCTTATCTCCATGGCCCGGATGAAACGCTTGACTCTTCTTTAGCAGCAGCAGATCACTTCTACCAACCTTCTTCTTCTTCTTTTTTTAATTCAGCTTCTACACAAGCATCCCAGCTCTGAGACATGATCAGATTCTCATTGCTGTTCAGCAGGGATGGTTTGGCATTCCTTATAAAAGGTTTGGTAATCTATAGCTACGATAGATCCAATAAGCAGGAACAGAGGTGTCCAATGGCAATAATTAAGTCTGACTGTCCTGCACATTTTACGTTTGTCTTTCATCCATAAACCAGATTCAAATGGCTTTATGACATTTATATGCTGTTAATAATTTTAGCAAAGGCAACATAATGATTATTTAATTGAAGTCAGTTGGGTGGAAGTGGTAAGGAAGCATCCAATAAGTGATTCTGTGATTCTAATAAGTTGCAACATCTGCTTTGCCTCGCAGACACCTTGTTTTCTGAGCGGAGGTAACTGTCTGCAGGTCTGTTCTTGAAGATTATGAAGTTAGTAAGACACCAATGACTCTAAACTAGATGAGCAACTACATCAAAGGTTAGGGTGCCTGTATTGCTCTCGGTGTCGATGAACAAAAGCTGAGAATATTTTTGAGACAATGCTGGCAAAAAGTCAACCAACCACAAAAACAAGGTGGGTTTGTTTTAAACAAATGCCTTTGCTACCCTGAAATGTTCTTCTAAGACCAATCAGGCTCAGGTCACACAAAGAGTTTACCCAATCTTAAATCCCTGGGTTAACCAGATCACAGTATCGTCCTTCTATGTACTTTTTGGCAGTCTATGATATTTTGTGGTTTGATTCTGAACTCTGCCTGCCAAAAATACAATTGGTGTCTTGGACGGACTTTCACTGCCCTTTGCAGCCTCATCTGGTCCAAACCTTCCATCCGGATCCAATCGCTCAGAGCGACTGGTGAGAACACTGCGATGACGGAAGCTGAGGAGTACGTTGCAATTGATATCGCTGCGATATTCAGAAATAACATGTCTTTTTAAATGTTATTGTTAAAGTATTAATAAACAAAATTCAGCATTGCGTTTGCTCATGTCAGCTGCTGTCGATGTGCTGGTGCTTCAGCCAGTATCGAATGCGCCATCCATTGTTACGGAGCGAGTAAGCCATGCTATCACGTTGTTAGCCTTCATTGCCATATGATACATACACTGCAAGCTAAATGATCCTGCAGCTTGAGATGAACATTGGTAAATTTTTAAGGGTTTTTTTTTTATGTCTTTTGCTTCTATCTCTGCTTCAACATATGGAAGCAGAGATAGAAGCAGAGATAGAAGCTCTCACTTTGGGTTTTGGACTCCACCTGTCCTTCTGAAGGCTCAACGCAGTCAACTGTCATCTTGACGACCCCCAACCTCCTCGCATTTGATTGCTTGACTGCACTCGTTAGTCGAATCTCACTCCTTCAGTGATAAAGGGATTCTGTTTTCATCTCTGGCTTGTCAATCACCGCCTTTTATGTCTCACGCTCCAAAACATTTCCAGCGATCAGCGAGTGTGCAAACACAGCGCGGCTCCCTGTTCGAGAGGGATATTTTTCACGGGATGAAAGAATTTACATTTCTTTTGGGAATTCGCCGAGCGCCAAGCACTGGTCTAGGAAATTAAAGCTCCTAACTATCTGCGCGGTTGTATTTTGCAAACTCATTGTGTAGCTGTCAGGGGAAAAAAGAAAAAGAAAATCCCATGCCACATCTGATAGCATCGCTGACAGTCGGCCAGAACCTCAGGCGCAAACCACGAGATGTTCTCCTCTGAAACCCCTCCGAGCGCCTCAGTCTTCCCTCTCTACATCTTTATTTTATATCCGACCCGTCCTTAGTCTTTGATCCTTTCTTGTTTTTTCAACCCTTCACCTGCTCAGGCATCGGTTTGGAACATTAGATTCTGTCTCGTACGTAGCAGGCGCCACTTGCACGTGAAATTAGATGGAGTTTATGCGGCTCATATAGCCGCGGCACGAAGCGGAAGACGTGATGATGCATTCATTGCTCTGGGTCTTGGGCAGACGTCGTGGCGTAGTTAATGCACTAAATTCATCTTCTTATTGCAGCAGCATAATCCCAAACTGAAAAGGAATGAAACCTTGAATTTTAGTGAAAGACATCCAACGCTAGGATATAATTGTCTTTAAAAAAATCCAGAAGTTGAACAATTGTTGGTGTCCTTGCTGCCAAGCTACTTAGTAGAAAATGATTTTGCTGAAATGATAACTTTTAGTTTTCACTAGTTTTCCAAAGGGCGCAGCATGCAGAGAGGGGTCTGTGACCAGGTTTTCACTCATTGGTCTTCTATGTCCATTTTGAATCTGGTAAACCATTTGTTCATTGATTAAGCCTGATGTTGTCAATCATTGCACTGGTCGACAACCCAAAATGTTGTCTGGGGGTTTTCAACTTACTTTGATGAGCTGAATCCAAAAATCACATCGGTTTTGTTCTGTCAGGTTCTGAGCTGTGGGGCAACATGAGCAGGACTTGTTCTGACATCTGGATCGGTTTCCTGAGAATCTGGATCAATGAGTGACGAGCAGGAGGAGAATTACTTCTACATCCCTGCTCAGTGTGTGTGGTGACTAGATAAATATGGGTTTTGGCAAATGTAGTTGAGTCACTTTTTTTTTTGCCTTGCTCTCTCAAAGATCTGCCTTAAATGGCGTGTTTTTGTCTTTCCTATTTCGAATACTAAGAGGAATTGACTGTTGTGCCATCAGGAAGTTATGGATTACTAATCGCCAAATTCTGAACATTTTGATTAATTTAAACTAGACCTTTAAATAAATACAATAAAGTAGTTTGATTAAGTTTATTTTACTGGTTTCTACAGGTTCTGCTCAGCAGGTGACCAGGTATTTTGAAAAGTGCTGAGGTTTTTGCTTCCAATTTTTCAGAGCAAGTTTGTCCTTGAGTAAAAAAAAAAAACCAACATTATTTCCAAGTCTTTTCAGGTGCGTTGGTGTGCCGAATGATGAGCCTCATTATCCATGGTAGACCCGCCGATTTTTTGGGGAAAAGTGCGACAGTAACGGATCTGTCAGCTACTTTTCACAGGTCCACTGATTGGCTGACGCAAAGGAAATGCTGCACATGATGGCAGACCAAACCTTTATGGCCACTGAGATGCTTTTTGTTCTTTTTTGTTCTTCTATTCTCTCACACACCTTTTTTTCTTTTTTTTTTTTTTTTCCTTTCGGCCTTTGCAGCTCACTCCCTGCGCTCTGCCACAGAAACAATAAGAACCAAAAATAATAACAAAAAAAGGTATTACTGTTTCGCTTTATGAGCAGGAGCAGCTAGTGGCTGCTTTCACACCTGCTGCAGTACAGAGCTGATATGGTTTGGTACGATGTATGTCGTTTTACCTTTTTATAATAGTTTGGCTCAAACTTCCGGCTTCAGCTTTAGAAGCCTCTGAGCTGAATGCAAATATGCTGCTGCTGCTGCTGCCGCTGTCTTTCTATGAAAGAATGGTGCCGATTTAAGTGTGGACTTTGACTACGCCACTGTGAAACCATCATCTCGTTATTTCTTTTTAAAGCTAGTTTGAGGTGGACTTGCTGGTGTGCTTTGGATGATTTCCCTGCGTTATAACGAAGTTTGCTTGAGCTTAAGATCACAAACTGATGGCCAGACATTCTCCTTCTGCGTTATCTGTTAGAGAGCTGAATTTATGGTCCAGAACCAGCAAAGCGGGTCCAGATCATTGCACTACCGCCAACACGTGTTGAACTATAGGTATTGAATTTGAAGAGGGACCCACATCTTCCACAAAGTTCCGCTTTTTCCTCATCAGACCACAGAATACTTTCCTGAACTTTTGTTTTCATCGTTTTTATCTTGGAACTAGACCAGGATGCTGCATGTATAATTTTGTGGAAAAATGTGTTCAACCATGTCGGCCCGGGCTGCTTTAGCTATTTTTCTTCAAAAAAGAAATTTGTAATTTCATGGTATCTTTGCCTGACATCAGTCGTAGCTTGATCTGACATAAAAAGGAAAGCAAAAGTCTTCCAGGGAACATATATTCTACTTAAACATAAATGACATAAGCGATACTAAATTAGCAAAAGTATTGAGGAGATCTTCTTAAGGAGCAGATCTTTGCAGTGTGATACCAACTTATGCATCAGTTTCACATGGTTTCCCATGCATACTTTATTTGTGAATACATCATTATGGGCAAAGATGAGTTTGCAGTTCCAGTAGAGCCACAAACTGGAGGTCATGGGAGGAAATGGACTCCTCGGTGCAATAGGTTATTTCTGTTTTCCAGTTAATATAGCAGTGCTTCCTTTACCACCTTTTGTCCATTCAACACATTTTGCAGCAATTGCTCGACACATTGCTGGTGAACAAACCTGCAACTTCAGACTCTGTGTGTTCCTATGTTGTACATGAGAGACAGGAAATCCTCAGTGGGAGACTTTTTGACGCCACATGCAGCAGAAATGTTTTTATCTCGTATATAAACCACAAGAAGCGAGTTGAGAAGCTGGACCCTGGCTGTGCTTTGAGTTGCACGTTCACATTCAGAGTCCTTATTTTTCCTTCCTAAAAATAAGGAAATGAAAGAAACTAGTAATTTTTTTTCCCCTTCATGATGGACGTTAATATGAGCACAAAATGTAAATGAGCAATTTGTGTACGAAAATTACTCTGGAGACAGTAGGTCAAGAGGTTAAACAAACAACACATCTGTCTAAAAGCTTTCAAAATGTGACGAATGGATCTGCAAAGCACAGAGACTCCTTTTGCTACATGAAAGGTAACAAGGACGTGGGCAACCGGGGTAATTTTATTCATACCTCATTATTTTTTTGTTTTTTTCCCCCGCTTTCAGCAAAGAGGAAAATCTGCTAAAATACTACCAAAGTAGCTAAAGTTCGGGACGGTTCTAGATGTTTTAATTTCGCTCGTTCCCCCCTGAACTTTTGCACCTCTGATAAATCATGTGACGTCAGTAAGTTATTCATCGAAAACATCAGATAGCGCCTTAATTTCCACTGGAGATGCAGGCTTTTGATAACCGCTTCATGTACAAATTCAGTTGTGCAAAGAGAGAATGTTTCTAACACAATGTTCTCTCTTTTTGCTCGTTTGCGTCTTTCCCTGTAGGAACAGCAGGGCGCTTCACATTCACGCTGACTGTATGCCGTCAAAACCGAATCAAGTCCACAAAGTCGCGCCCTCGCCAGGAAAAATACTGGGATTCAGTTTGTAGCGTGGCTGTCTTGCAATCAGAGGATTGTGGGTTGGATTGCAGCTCCCTCCTGTTGCATGTCGACGTGCCTCAGGGCAGCAGCTGCCTATTGATTTGTAGGCGACTCGTAGAACGAGTGCGTGCGTGTTTGTGGAGATACAATATTGCACGTTAAGTTATATATAAATGAGCTGTTCCTCCAAAGAGAACGTCCAAGTCTGGGGAGAATCTCCTAAATGGAAGGATGGCTGGGCATCCGTCCCAAAGCTTGACACAAACGGGAGCACAATACCCATAGTGCAACATTCTGAAGTTCATTTTCTTCCTGTATTTTCACCACCAACTAATCCAAAGCTACTAGTTGTGTGCTAGAAAGCAAAAGAGATTGCAGATTTTATTTTCAAGTTGATAAAAGTTACTCTGTTTATGTCAGGACTGATGGGTATGTTTAGCATAGACAATGAGCGAAGCATTAAATCGTTAGACCCTGCAACCCGGTGTGGAAACAGTCCCTCCCGTTTTCTCCCTCTCTGGTGTTTCTGAGCAGCTCTGTCATTGATAAAGAAACCAGGTTGCTTCCTGAATGCCTTCCACATTAGGTCATCTGTCAACATCTATGAATCTCCCATACAAACGTCTGTAGCCGAGCCGAACATAAACCAGGAGCCGCTAACAGCGGAAAGAATCACACGAGTGTTTCTGCGATGAGATGTAGGGAGAGAAAAAAAAAGTTTCATTTGAAATAGATTGGATTTCATTCAAACCTCGTCATCTGACTTTTAGTTTTCTTCATTCAGTAAAGAATCAGAACGCTACTGACCCAGTGGGGGGTTTGTGGTATTGATCTGTAAATAAAGGCGGTATTCTTAACAACGTGGTAGCAGGGATTTTAAGTAGTAAATGTTCATATTGCAGGTATGAATAGTTTTCATCAATTTTGTTGTTTCTAATGGCTAAATTAATGATTTGAATATGAAAATCTATACTACAGTGATGTCAATCCCCCATCCTCCTTTTCTACTGTTTATGAATATTTACACTTAAATGTTTCTGAACATCAAACATATTCAAATATTACCCAGTCAACAAAATACTGTTTTTTTTATATAAGTATTTATTATTAATGGGTTTAAAAAAAAAAAAAAATCCAAACCTACTGTACAAGATCCTGTGTGGGAAAGTAATTGACCCGAAGGCATTTGATCAAGACCGTAATGCATTGCCATTTCTGTTCAGTTGTATTTTATAATCTAAAATCCAGCTTGTGGTGTTCTTCCATAATCTGGCTGAAAAGTTGATTTTATGTCACATTTGGTTTATTAAAAAGAACAAAAAGAAAGAAAATCAAGGCAGGGTAAAATGATCTACAAATGACGACGAGTTGTTTTGAATATTTCACCTGGATCTAACATGTGCGTCCTAAAGACGCACATGTTCTAACACACGGCCCATTGGTGTTGGAGCAGCGAATCCAGCATGTTGTCTAACCTGTAGGGCCTCGAGAAGTTGAAGACTGCTGAGTGTCCTCATGTCGCCTGCATTTTAGATTTACAGCTTTCAGTATCTGCTGCAGCGTTTTACGCCACCAACCTGGATTCTGTTGTAATACGGTGTAGATTTTCTCCCGTGACCAGCGGGGGCCGATCGGATTGTTCTGCTCGGTTGCGTTCGCGTTGCTCATCAGACTGTGAATGAGGCCCTGAGTAGAGGCTGCGCGTCAGGAACGTGGAGGAGACTCTATGTGGAGACGGGTGAAGAGCAAATTGCTTTTTAATTGATCGTCTTTCCCCTTTAAAAGCCACTCTCAGTGCCTACCGGCCTGCTTCTGTTTCTGCTTCCAGGCCTGTGCGGATGTTTCCTGCGTATGAGAGATCAGCCAATAGGTGACCTGCATCCGGGAAATGCCATCGTCACATGTTCTACTCCCGACTCGCAGCTTTTGTGAGTTGAGGGATTCCCATTACAACCACAGCATTAGAATCAGGAGATGTTTGTAAAGGTTTGTTTTCTAAAGAATGCAGTGAAATGTGAGCTTCCCAAACTCTTCCCCAGACAACAAAAGAGGCAGAAAAAAAAAAAACAAAACACACCCAGATTTAAACACTACAGGGTTACTGTGTAACGTGATCGTTTTTCTGAGCTCCATCTCCTTCTGTCTGTTTTATCACATGCAACCCGAGCTCTGAAAACCTGTGAAATATTAATCAGTCTACTGCTGGAGGAGGCTGGCGGATATGATTTCTGAGCTGCATTGATTTCTTAATAATGCTCCTCTTGGGACATTTGAAAGTAGGCTTGTTTTTTGGGTGACAAAGGGGAGGCATGGAGACGCAGCAGTCCAGACAAGAGCTGGGTTAGACTGAGGGCACCTGATGCTCACCGAGGAAGAGAAGGTTGAACGGGACCCAAAAGTGATACTTAAAACATGCATTTGCTTCGTTTAAACTGGGTAAAAATAATAAAAAAGGACAAAACAAAATATATATTTTTTTCTGTTCTAAGAGGAATTGATCTGCTGATATAGAAATGATCTAAAAGTGGTTACATTACCAATGAGGCTTGGCGATTTATATAAATAGCCAAGAGTGATCAGTGGTTGTTGTTTTTTTTTTTTTTTTTTCTTTGCAAAGTGTACAAATGTATTCAGTTTACATTGAGTTAATATTCTAGGGTGCAACAATCAGGTGGAGCCAAAGCAGAGATGCTCCACCTGAGCTTGAGGAGCTCAGAGTGCGGAGTCCATCACCTGCTCATCTGCAGGCCACGCTTCATCTGTCAGTCTGTCACCGTCTCGTTCATTCTTTTATTTATTTATTTATTTATTTTTCTTTGACTCTGTGTGTGCAACCCATAGTTGGAGCAGCGGCCATCTTGCTCAGTGCAGCGGCACGCCGAGACGGTCGGTGTTGATTGTAAATTACGAATGCGACGGGATGCGGTCGATGCAGTCGACCTCTGACCTGCTGGCGCGTCGTCTTAACCACAGCAGGATCCGACGCGTTGATGCTGTGATCAATGCAACCCGTCTGCACAGCGGAGGCGGATGGAGGGACTTTTGCTTGGCAGATTCAGTCTGCACAGTTAAAGTATAGACAGTTTGAAACGTTTCCTCCAGGTCACGGTCCAACAAACCTTTGGGATTGTTTTTTTTTGTCGGAATTCTGTGTTTTCAGGTCCAGTAATTTGAATGATTTTGGTATTTTTTTTTTATCTTTAGCTTTGTTTAATTAGTCTTTCCTTGTATTTGTAATTATCCCAGGCTCCTGTTGCCTTCTCCCCACTCTGCTCCCATTCAATCTGTTGATTGCACTCAACGTGTTTTTATGCCACAATCAGACCTCCGAAATATCAAAGCTCCCTGGTTTCTTTAGGTTTCGATTTCTGTTCTGTTTCCGGATGTTTGCTTTTCTTTTTCCTGTTTTTTTTTTTTTTTTTTTCTGTTATTAAATCCATCAACAGCCTTCATCACCGTCACTCCTCCTCCAATTGATTCCTCGCTTATCCTCGGTTTGTCAGAAATGAGACAAACTGAGACGTCTTCTCTCGTCTCACCGGTGTTGTAATATAGATTTAAACTAAAGAGCTTTAATAGCTTTTTACCAAAGAAAATATTCATTTCCCATTGCATGAAATCTAAAGAACAGATTTCATTGTGAAATCTGATCTAGTTTTAACATTTACTTAAACATTTTGTTTGTTACAATAAAAAAAAAAAAAATAAAATAAAAAAAAATCTATGTTTTTAAAGATGTTTTTGTTTTTGCAGGACCAGCCGCTCAAAAAGGTCGTGACCCTGCTTTGGACGGATGTCAACCGGCTCTGAGGTTTGCATGGGTCGTTCTCGTCAACCAAGGGTAAGATCATCCTTTTGCCAAACCTCTCAAGTCTTTTGTTTAGGCGGGTAAAATAACACTGAAAAACAAAAACTTTCACAGGACTGAATGACTGACGGCCTGCTCGGGTTCTGACTGTATGAAACTGGGTTACGTTTTTTTTTTTTTTTTTTTTTTTTAAACCAGGCTACTTTTAATTAAAAAAAAAAATTCTTGCATTCTGATGTTAAATTTGATATTTTTTGGGGTGACTTTGGGGCTTTTTTGCTGTGGTTCACAGCATCCTCCGTAATTATTGGCGTCAACGATTAAGATGTTTGGAAAGCCTGCTGATAAATGTGGTTCGTCATTTATGTCTCAGTTTTCATAACAGGAGCGAAAACTCAATAAATTACAGATGGTGATACTGTAATCTGTCTTCTGACAATAAGTGAGACTAAAACAATAGATTGCTGTGCATTAGACAGACTTCTCTGTTACATCCTGTCCACATGTCTCGTCTTTAGTCACTGTATGTGAGCGCCGTGTTTCTAAAGCGGTGCTTTGGATTCCCCTTCCTTTCACCGTTTTCCAAATTACGGATGTTCTTGTTTCAGGGAAGTGGGATAAAGAGTCACTCCTACCTGACAAACAGTTCAGACTCTCATGCTGGTTGCCACGGAGTCACACACTGAAGTTGCACCTATTCATGGACGTCAAATAAAAAGTAGGGGGAGAAAGAAAAAAAGAATGGACAGCCTTTTCTCCCCCTTGACACAATGTTTCTCTTTAGCCACTGATTTACTGAACTCCGACTAACAAGGGTTTGTTATTCCTTTTCTGCCGGGGTTAATCTTATTCCCGACAGTTAAAACAAATCATTCCCAAGTTTTGGCACCAGGAGAAGACACGACCGAACTCCGAGCTTCAGTGTGGTGCTTTCTGCAAAGCAGAGCCGGAGCTCCTGTGTTGGATTTTCTCGGAGGAGCAGTAGATCAGCAGCGCTGCAGCCCGTCACCTCAGTCAGGATTTACATCCTGGCCTCAGATCAGACACGCACTGCAAAGCCTGACAAGATGTAAAGGCTTGCAAAAATAAAAATTGGCACCGAGGGGTTGATGTGAAGCAGCATGAGCATTAGATATGAAGCTACTTTTAGCCACCTCCTTGAGCACTGCTTGGTCACTGGGACTGAATTCATGTTGGACAGAACAACTGCTGGGCTGGTTGTAGAAACTGTTCGCTCCTTTTTCCCTGCGCCTGACTTTAACTCTGTTGTCTGCAGCTGGAACACAGTGACGGTCCTGTGGTCAGTGCAGCCTGGAAGTGCTTGAGTTTGATGCTTTCGCTGTACAAAAAAAAGAAAAAGAAAAGATAAATAACTCGAAAATTTATGGAGCATCTCTAGTAGAGCTGCTCAACATAAAAAAAAAAAAAATGAAGGTGTGAAAGTAATGAGGACAATAATAGGAGATAAATCTATAATTTTCTCTCTCCGCTTATTTTTATCTACTTCCTGCTCTCTCTGTGACCATTAGCATGTTGGACGCTAACCTGTGTGAAGTGTAGGGATCTACTCACGAACATACAAAATGGTTTCATTTTCTCCTTACGCATGTTGACCTTGACCTTTCTGTGTGACACTTAATAGGAGACCACTTTTTTGCCTGCTCAGAATTCCTGTTTTAGGGCCATCGGCTTCAAATTGTAGCACAGAGCAAAATGCGGTGCAACGCGGGTTAAGAGCGTCTGCGTAGTGGGAGAGCGGTTATCCGAAGGCAAGTCTTCCCTCTACTATCAAGGTCGGCTTGTTCTTAACAATTTAGCTCTCCAAAATGTCATTGGTTTAATTAATTCTCTGAAGCCTCTCTTAGGAAAGACCCTTTTGATAGTAAGAGAATGCCTATTAATCTACTGGCAAGGGGCCAATTACGGCGGGCGGTCACCGTGTGAGCATACAGTGAGAGAACTAATTTGACCTCGAGGTCTGAGCCGGGGGGGATTTCAACTCGCACGTCCTCGGGTTTCAGGTGACCGAAAATGGGAAACGAAGAGGCCACCTTGCTCAGTCGGACGATAACGTTTCTGTGCCGAACTGAAATGAATTAACGCCAAAGAGGATGGCGTTAGAAAGTGGAACTACGAAGCGAAAAAGACCGAAATGGCGAGGAAATGCGTAACGTACGTAGAGGACATGACTTCAATTGTGAGCAAAGGAAGAATAACAAGCATTTTCAGTGGGAAGTAATGCAAACATGTTGCTGTGAATTGGAGCACAGTCATCATTTGTGATGAACCTCCACATGCTGGTTTGGAAAACTTGCAGAGAGGCCTTGAAGGCATCACCTGCACTGCAGCAGCGCAGAAGTCGTCCCTGTGAAAACCGATTAGTAATGGCCGGAGGAACCCAGCAGGAGGTCTCCGCTGTTCACCCACGTGAATAAAAGCTTTCATAATGAAATTAAGTGTAAAAATATAAAGGTCCCACATTGGTGTCTAACATGAAGCCTAATCTGTCCCGTTCAATCTGATTTCTACAGACTGTTGTTCCCTTCGAGATCTATTCTCTTTTTAGCTTTTTTTTTTTTGGTCACAATTAAATGTTTCAGATCATAAGGTCAATTAAAACTTTAGGTACAGATAACCTGAGTAAATCCAAAATGAAGATTTTAAAGGATTTTTTCATATTCTGAGAATAAAAGTAACAATAAAAGGTTCATTGTGATCGCAATTATTGGGGGTAAGAATAGCCCAACCAATTATTAGCTTTAGGAAGCTATTTTTATTATTATTATTATTTTTTTTCAGATAAAACTTTGTTCCCTTAACAAATTGAATCATTGTTTACTCACGTTATTTTGTTTCTGTCTGGTATCAAAATTAGTTTGATTTAAAACTAAAATGTGAGGAAAAGGACTTCTGTCTTTTTTCAAACGTCCCTCTACTTTCTAAACCAGATCAGCTCTGCCATGTGACTCATCTAAATGTAAATGATTGCGTTTGAAAAAAGGTCGAGACAACTTTCTCATTAGTTGTGAACGTGCGGAGGCGGAGATTCTTGGCAGGAGTTCGCCGTATCTACAGACTCGTTGCTGTGACTCCCGACGGTTTTTAGAGAAACCAGAGTTGGTCACTTAAGATGTATGAAAACCTTTTTTGGTTTTCTTTCTCATTGTTTGCCAATATGGTGTTTCAGAAATGACTACTTCATGCAGAGAATTTTAAGCCCGAATGAAATGCAAGTCATTCTGCCTGAGGGCCCACTGCTTATTACACCCATTGGTTTTCTTCAGAAAGTAAACAAATACTGTTTATCATTAATTTCCTTTGCTTATTTAGTGCCAGAAAAAGCCCGGAGGTACCGGTTCTAATCGCATGTATTGAACACATATTACTGAACTTTATTAAGTTAATGTAAACCAAGAGAGGGGGAGCTTTTTTTTTTTTTTTCCCATTCAACTCTGTCGACGTGAATTGGATAAGACGGAGAACGAAATGGGCTTTCGGCTCCAGCCCTCAGCCGAACGTGCGATCGGTTTAGAAAATTACACGTTGCAATGACAAGGTCTTCACATCCGCATCGAATTCATTAATGAGTCCAACCTTTCATCCAACGCACCACTTCCAGCATTTCATCTTAGGAAAGCACCAAACAGGGGAAAATGTGGCTTTTCAGACTCTTTAGAGGATTTCATGTTTCTACCTGGAGTGAGGCGCTGGAGGCGAAGTTGGAGTAAAAGCTCATGCTCGCAGAGTCCAGACATGACTGAGGTTGGTGTAAAGCTTATATTTTCCCCCCAACAGTTTTCATACTGTGGCAGCACAATGACCCCAGAGTCACACAAAATATAAAAACAAAGCAGCTCTGTGTGGCGAGATCTCCCACGTGCAACTAAATCATGAAACGGTGTCGCTGTACTTGGCGCCAAGAATGGCCATGTGCAGCGACGCGGCAGTACATGTTTCAATTTTTAATTTAAGCAAAAATTGCAACTCCTGTTTAATTTTATGTCACCAGAAATTCCGATTTCCGTTCAGATGAATTTCTGTCGACCATTTCTTACGTGCTGATCGCCGTGTTTGTCCCAAATATAATTAGCCGCTAGCTCAGAGCTCCCTGTGTGCGGTTCAGCGTCAGGAGCTCAATCTCGCCCTTGCTGTGTTGCGCTCAGAGTCTTGTGTTTGGATGCTGCAGCGGCGAGCGGCAACGGCAGAGAGCCGGCGAGCGTGACTAATCCCGGGATCTCCTGCACGGTGTGTACGGCTGGACGTCCTTCACGCCTCGCTGAACGAGAGTGCGGCCTCACACGATGGCGGAGCGGCGGGAAGGGTTTTGTTGCTGCCCGGTGCGTTGCAAACAAACGTTGGGCAGTTCTGCCTTTTCGTCTGCAGATGCTGCAGGCTGATGCTGCAGGCTGATGCTGCCGTGGGCTCGTCCAGTTCACTCAGGACAGACCACTGTGCAGCTCTTGTTTAAATTCACTTCTTGAGTACAGTGGTTTCTGCCTCCACCGGGACTTCTGATTGTAGAAAAGTAATTTATTTGATGTGTTTCAAGTTAATGAGAGCAGAAAAACATCAACTGGAAATGTGTGCGGTAGAGCAAGACAAATTCTAAAGGGAAAAAATGAAAATGCGTACATATTCACACCGCTTTACTTTGATTCCCCGACATAAAATCTGGTGTGAGGAACACCTTAAAGGGGCCGTATTGTGTATTTTGCAATCACAGATTGCCATTTTATAGCACAATCAAGTACCTAGATTTTGTTCAGTTGCTATAAAAAAGATGTTCGCTGATTTCTGCTGGCTAGTCTGAAGGAGCTGTGTGAGAGAGACACAGCAAGTAGTAGTTGCACACTCCTCAAATCTGACCATTTGAAAAAACAAACAAACCCAAAGGTCATGCAAGAAACAAGGTGCTCTGGTTTGATGTGACTGAGATTGAACTTTCTGGCCTTTCTTTCGTTTTTTTTTTATTTTTATTTTAATTAGACCCTTCACATCACCCTGAACATTCCACCTCCATTGTGAAAACATGGCGGTGGCAGCATCATGATGTGGGGAGGCTTTTCTTCCCGGGAGAGAGGGAGGATCTGTAGCTGTTACTGCCGACAGACGGCTCTACCAGTGATTCTGTTCAGGAAGACGAATAGAAATGCGTCTTTTCTAAACTTGCTTAAACTGTGACGAGTTCAAAGAGTATGAATACTTTCCCAAGACATAACATCCGTTAGATTCATTATTCTAGTCTTTGACCTTTTTGACTACGCAGCCTTCACTTTAAATGAATTCTCCATCACAGCCACAGCCCTTCAGAGACCTTAATTCAGCTTTAATATGGCAGTTTTCATTTCGCCTGTTAGAACGGAAATGACAAAGTTGATGAACGAGAACACCGACCAAAAGCCTTGTCTGCTCAAATTCCAAAGCAGGGAAATTGGAAGTGCCTCTCTGTTAATGGGATTGCTTTGTTCTTTTCCAGCTCCAGTGAGGGATGGAGGGGGCGCTATTGGCTGATTGCCTCTGAGCTGTCTCGTGCTTGTCCGTTGTGTTTTTTTTTTTTTTTTTTAATTTTGACGTTAACAGTTGCAGAAACTTCCATCAAGCTGAAGACTTTCTTTCTGCTTTCTTTCTCGTCCTTTGCCAGTTGGCGGTGTCGTTTCTCAGGACCGTCTCTCCGTCTCCTCCGTACAAGTTGACAAAGCCAAGACGGGTCGGTCAGATAAGAGACTGTAGCCTCCTTAGTGTTTGACCTGCTGTGACTACAGTTGGGACGTCTTGCCCCTGGGCTATTTCGGGAGCAAACACTCACAGATTTCCGCACGCATTCCACCAGGGCTCTGCGCGCCATCAAAGGCGGTAATGTTGAGGCCCACCAAGTGACAGAAGCAGGAGTCCATTCAGGCTGGTCGTCTGTTTTCTGATCCATCAGTCAACCCCGTGCTCCTGTGGTTCACCATCTGCATCTGGATAGAGGAAACGCCACAGGGCCAAACTAACTGAAGCAGCTGTTACGCAACAGTCGCATATGTACATACCACTAATGCCTGCTGATTTATATTCAGCACTTACTGTGCTGAATAAAGAGATAGAACCTTTGAAAAGGCGATTCTGTCACAAGTTATGCAGTAGAATGACTTCCTTGTTGGTGTGATTGAATCTAAACCCAGACTTGTTGAAGGACTAAGATCAAATCGGACTTCTAGCATCTTAAATCGGGTCCAGTGTGAAAAGCGTTGTTGGTGTTTTTTGCTAATTTTAATATTCCGAGTCTTTAAGGTTTTTTTTCACCGTGGGTTGTGAAATTTCTCACTCATCAGTTGACTGTTGATATGGAAAACATATACACAGTCCATTTGTTCACTTCGATACTTTCAGAGCGTCGCTCTGACCACAAATGCTGAAGATGGTCCCATCTTAGTACATGTTTCCCTCAGGAAGATTATTGGTGGAACGCCGCCTCTTACCACCATTTGCCAAAATCTTTTAGACGTAAGTAATTATCTCTGGAAACAGATCGAATGCAAACGCAGCAAAGGCTTTGAAGATATTTGTACCAAACACCAGCGCCATTTTTACACCAGTTTTATTTTAAGACGCTACAATCCGCTTTGGTCTTTTATTCCCCCCAGCCCAGCCTTTAGCTACTTCACATTATATGATGAACTAGTTAGATCGTCTTTCCCATCTTGTTTTCTCATTGCCTCCTTTCAAAATGTGCAAACAAAAACTTGACAGTTGTGAGAAGATCTTGGATCCTTGTTTATAATTGTATATTGCCTGACATGTCTGTCCGGTTCTTTTGCTGCAAGGAAACATAAAATCCATAATTTTATGATGATCAAATATGAAATCTACAATGCGGGCTGCAATCAGTGTTTTCTAATATTAAGTGATAAGTGCTTTTAATTGACGGGGAAATTCATATCCAGACTGGGAGGCGATGGTCTGAAACTGGTTCCGTATTTTGATAATTTCCTTTTTTTTCTTTTTTTTTTCCTCAGGAAAAACAAAAATTTACCACACTGTTATTCTTACATGTGTTCTTCTGCCCAGCTCGGCAAACGTCCTGCTGCATCACTATTTCATGTGATGTTGTTACTGGTTTCAAAGTGTAACCAAAAGTACGTTTTGAGTCATTCTTAATGTTCTTTGTCCTGTTTTCATGTTCCTTCTTCTTTTGTTTTTAATATAAGAATAGGCCTGCGGGTTAAATTATTAGCAGCTAATCACTTCATGCTTACATTTCTCCATGCATTTTACAAATATGCACCTATATATTCACAGCAATGGGTTTCTAAATGAGCCATGTCCATGCTGTGGGGATGTGAGCGTGTGATGATGCGAGCAGCCAAGCCTCCAGTTCTGCAGAAAAGCCGCCGCGCCGGAATGTTAATTGGGATGCCTCGTCTTCCTCGCCGATAAGGCGCAAGGC
Source organism: Poeciliopsis turrubarensis (assembly GCA_010277015.1). NCBI lineage: Eukaryota > Metazoa > Chordata > Actinopteri > Cyprinodontiformes > Poeciliidae > Poeciliopsis > Poeciliopsis turrubarensis. Next base: position 2,525,731 of record VMRN01000034.1, read on the forward strand.
TGCGTTTCAAAACAAACCAGAGATTGGGACGTCCCACCGCCTCGGCCCAGGAGACAGACGGGAGGAAGCTGGCGATTGTCTCTCTCTCTCTCTCTCTCTCTCCTCGGCTCTCTCCCACGCGACTCCGCACCCCGTGGCCTCCGCGCAAATACAAAAACAGAAACATTACAGAGCGGGGAGGTGGTTCACAGGCAGACTCAAAGCGTGTGTATTATTAAGACTGGAGCGCCAAGGTTTTGAAGTTATGCTAATGAGGATCCTTTTCGGGGCTACAAATCTAACAGCGATTTGAATAATTTCTCTGCCCGGCCCTTCTCCTCTCCCTCTCCCGCCCCCTCCGCTCGTTTCTGCCTCTTTGTTCAGCCTTTTCTTTCTTTTTCTTCTCCCGCCCCCCCCCTCCTCCTTCCATCCTGTTAGAGTCACGCATTCAAGGACGCCAGCCTCGGCACGGAGCTCAGCACAAGCTGGGTGAAGGAGGTGATGGCAGATTAGAGGAGCGGCTCCAGAAAAGCTCAAATCTCTGGCAGGAGACGTCCCCTCCCACGTATCACCTGTAATGAAGTGCTCATTTTATGTTAACCTCCTCCTGACATGCGTCTGATTGAGTCTGGGACACAGAAAGGTCTCGTGGGATGATGTCCGTACACACCTACCCCTCACCGTCAGCCGTCCTCAGAGAAAAGGTTGCCATTTGTAGAGGAACAATATGGATTAAGGGGGCAATCAAGCAGATGAGGTGACACGATGGTTAGAAAAATTGGTAGCAGAAATCAGAAAAATGAAACATTTTGGCAATGTTTCTGGAGAAATGGAGACATTTTTAATTTGAGGATTAATGTCTGATGTTTACACAAAGCAAAGCTCGTTCAAAAATAGCTATGCTCAGGCAACAGGCAAATCCGATCCAACTCCAAATTCAATTTTTTTTTATTTTTTCTGACCATATCTGGCTTTTTCGTGGCAGTCTCAGCAACCCGATCACAATATTTTCACAACTCGACAAATGTATTGTGTGCCACTCCCACATTGTGGCTCTTAATCAGATGTGCATCTAATAGTTTTCAACAGACAGAAGTCGCATCTTGTCCGACTCTGAAGTCCCATCCAGACAGACTTACCGTTTTCTGTACGGCATTTCAGTGTGGACTTTGAATCTTCTTTCCACGCAGATGAAATTTCTCTCCAGGTCCTCTGAGTTCCTCTCAACTTTCCGAAACATTCATGTAAGATTCACTGGTCTTGGAAGATTTTCCAAGGCGCAGAAAACGGAGGGACGACCTGAAAGCAGTCGACGTGTTCAAACAGCCGAGAGTCATCTGCAGAAAAGTGGAGTTTCGTGTTTGGGAACACCGAAATTGGCTTCCAAAGAGCTCTAAAGAAAACTCAGCGCATTAATTCGACGTAATTTGCACACAGGAGCAGGTTTTCTTTAGCCGATGTATAAAAAGCTTTCGAGCTTTAGCAGCACTGTGATCATTTATTTCTACGCTGTTTTATCCCATCTGCTCCCAGAGGCAGAATGCGATGAACTGCAATAACAAAAGTAACAACCGGGGTTGGACCGCAGCGTTCGCAGCACCGGGAAGCTCTCTCATATTAGATTTAGCGAGCTGTACAAGTAATTATTGAGCACAGATTCTCTGGCTCTGCAGCCGCAGTGTGATCACTGACTAAAGGTTATTAAATCTTACTCGATGGCTCTTGTTTGGTGGTGTATTTATTCCGTATGCTTCTTCAAAACTGATGCATTATATAGCGCTGCAGCATCGGGTGCCTGAATGATGCCATCATTAAGGCTGTGTGAGAACGGAGGAGGGTTTGGGAAATGAGATGTAGGAAGAAGAAGAAGAAGAAGAAGAAGAAGAAGAGTGAGGAGGAAACCTTTGATTTTTAGCCGTTGCAGCACAGAGTATACTGACACATGGCATTTTCTAAGCCAGCAAGAACTGAGGTTATAAGCAACTTATAAGTGGTGTGGACATAACACCAACAAGGATTTGGTTTTATGGTGAGAACTAAGGAACCAGTTCTTTGTTCTTTCTAAAGGGGGGAAATATTCTAAGACCTGGTAATCCGGTAGACTGTTGGATACAAAATTGCAACATTTGTCACGTTGCCAGCTTGTGTGGTTTGGTTTCACCCTTTGCTGTCATCAAAAACCCAACCCTTTGTAAAACCTGTTCCTTCCTTCTCCTGTGGGGGGCGTTGCACCAACAACCACTGAAGAAAATGTCACTAAAACCTCTGAAGACATAAGCGCAACTTTCTTCTTCACAAAATGTAAACAACAATGGAGTGTCATCAGAGTTCCTCTCTTTGGCAAAAAACTGCAAGACATTTCTCCTGCCAGCCCAAGAAACATGTTTGCTTTGGTTGTATTTACCCAGAATACCCTGCACTATAGTCCGCTTTCTCCCTCTGGAGCAGTCTCCAGTCTGCTTGGCATTCACATACGCATTCGAACCCCACCAGAGTTCACTTCAGTCAAACCTAAACCTGGATTTTAGCCTGCTTGTATGTCGTCTTGTTTTGGTTCTGCGTCAGAGTTAGGGTTTGTGCATTCACACCTCCCCAAACGAACTGGACTTTCCAGGCAAACGAACTAGAGTTCGATTAAAGCGGACTGAAGAGGGCTGGTGTGAATGCACCCTGAAAATCATCAGAGAAACTTTATGCATCAATTTCCCCAACAAAATCCGTCTCCAGACCCACATCGTGAGAAAGTGTCAATCCTTTGCGATCAGTAGCTGCACTGTACCAGAGAAAAGAACTTCAGCTCGGCTATATCCAGGTTCAGTCAGCAGATGGAAAAATGACATTTCTAAAGGGAACGTGTTCAGGGTCTAACACGGTTCAAACTCTGAACCACACAAATTAAACTGTTGTAATAAAGTAGACATCCGAAACAGTCCAGTGCACTTGGCACATGTTTTCACTGCACGTGATGCTTTTTTACCCATTCAGGTTCCCATTCCGAGATCCTGCTCGCCCAAATTACAGCTTTCATAAACGTAGCTGCATTGATTAAGTCAGTGGGGTCAAGGTGCTCAAACCGGGAGCATCTGGTTAACACCCATTCCCAGCTGTCCGTTTCATTCCTGTGAGCCTACAACGCAGGGGAAGAAAACGTAACATTGTGAAGGTTTTACTTTTTTTTTAGACGGAGGCTGATTTGATCTGATTGCCGATGGGTGATGATTTCTCCCTTCGCTGAGTCCCAGAATGGGCCCACAGCAGGACCTCCGGCTGCAGACAGACCACACATGGAGGGGAGGTGGAGCATGACTCGGTGCGGGTCCCTGTCATTTATCTCTGTCATTTCTGTCAGACGTGATACCAACAAGCCAAATAAACCGCTTGCTGGCCGTTCCTAAAAAAAAAAAGAAAGAAAAAAAGAAGCTGACATGTTATTTGGGAGGTTCATCTTATATCACTTTTCAGATAAGGTTATATATCTGAAAGGTTGTTTATTTTATATTATTTTCAGCAAACAGGCTGATGAAAATTGTCTAAAAATTGTAGAGTATAGATATTAATTTTGGTGTATTAACAAATATTTTAGTGTTTGAACTATTAATAGGCAGTCCCAAGTGTTTTTTAGATGGCCTCTGAAGTATTTGTAAATTTAAATTATTGGTGGTCCCTAGACCCCTGTCGATGTTAGGGGCCCGCTGTATGTCAAACTTCACCTGTAGCCAGTAAACTGAAGCCCCCCTCATCCATCCATCATCAAGTCAAGGTTCACGGCTCCCTCTGTCCCCTCCATTGCGTTCATCGTCCTCCACTTCTCCTCCAGTCGAACGGCACTAACGACATAAGCGCCCGTTCAGATCCTCCTCTTGTTCAGCCGTCCCCAGGGACCCAGCGCTGCGACCGAGCAGGCTGACCGTCAGCGGAGGAGGCAGACGAAGTTTGGAAGTGTCACCGTTGCTTCCGCTCGTCTCCAGGGACGCAGGAGGGGAAATCAATAATGTTTCATTAACCCGCGTCCCTCCCTGTAAATGAGCACTTCCAGCCTCGGGTGCCGGTAAACGCTGCCGCGGCGGCGACGTCTGTGATGACGTCTCTGTTGCTAACCTGCACATCTCCGCAGGTGCAAGCGGTCCAGCTGGGAAGCGAACCACGTTCCTTGCCCAGGAGCTCGACTTCATTCAGTATCAAGTCGGTGAAAAAAGTTGGCGGAGAACAAACTTTATATAGAAAGAGCATATTTTTTGCAGAGTGCGTGTCTCAGAAAACCCCTACAGCTTTTTGGTCTGAGGCTGTGATTTTCTTTATATTTATTTATTTTTATTTCTGCAAGGAAAATACCACAGTAATTATAACCTACAGACATGCAGAAAGTGCTATGAATTATAGATTTGCTGTTTCATCGTTAGCATGCATAATATGTGGTAGAGAAGAAGCCTAACTTTTTCAGCTTCATGCGCACTTCACCTTTACGATGTTTGTCCAATCCCAGGCTTAATATTATTCTGATTCCAAGTATTTTTCAGACTAAACCTAATCAAAGAGTAAATGAGTCAGTTGATGCCACCAACCTTGTGGGAACACTGAAACACGGGTCATAGGAGGATCAAATGAGTAATATAATGTAACTTTAGACTGATTGGAGGTAAGAAAATGGCTTACCTCCAATCTTCATATTAACAAGGATTGTTAATATGAAGGTGTGTGGAGTACCATTTCAGAATGGACAACATGTCGAAGCCACAGTCTGCATGTGGCTTCTGTACGTCTGACTGCAGCAGCTTTCGACCAAACTGATTCCACCGTCTTCTAAGAGCAGCAAAACAGAGGTTATGATTAACACGTTTGGAAAACCATTGTGTGGTTCCATGATTCTCAACGTTCACTGCAACATTCAGAGAGCAGATGGGATTTGGTAAACACAAAAGTTTCCAAAAGTTCCTCTCATACTGACGATTCAGGCTTTTGGTGGCAGTACAGGGGCATATTATTATTATTATTATTATTATTATTATTTTTATCTAAGAATTACTTCAGTTTTCTAGAGTGTAGCTGTTGACCGTCTCCATCTGCTGATGCAACTTGTCAAAAACATCAATTCCTCTCCCACTGGTTGTCTTCCAATAATCTCCACACTCATTAATGCCAACCCAGCTTAGCACCGTCATTAACGATAGCAACATCGTGATGCCAAAGTGCTGATATACCTGTAGACCAAAATCTCTGAGGGATGTTTCCAACATTTTTGTTGACTCCAAAAGGAACTGGGGCATTTCTGAGGGCAGACTGTTACTGGTACTGGTAAGGAGTTGCTAATAAAGTCACCAGAATGTTCAATATCATCAATGCCTCAATTAAGAGATTAGCAAATTATTGGCAGAACAAACAGCAGCAATTGATCCGAGATTTGGCGCCGTCTCACCCGGGTCGTTGCTCAATAGATTTGTCCATTAAGTCAATAAGCAATGTGTGAAAACTGAAACCTGTCCAAAACTAAGCTACTCGTGCAACTCTTACTTCTTCGTACTTGTAATTTGCATAGAAACTGGCTTTTTTTGCCAATATAATGAAATATACATGCGTTATTATCCATCGCTCCTCGCTAATGGAGCCTGGCTGAATTTCAACACACATAAAGTCAAAGCGCAGTTACAGTTTCTGCATATTTGTTCCTCTGAGGTTGTTTTTTTGCTTTTTCTTTGACAGCTCTTTTCATTGCCACACATAATCATATTCAACGTAACATCCGTAAACTGACCTGAATTCTCCTTCGCTCACTCGCTCCCGCTCGATTGCATAATCCTTCCATTACCCCACAGCAGCCGAACCACGTCCATTAAACAATCCAACACAACACAATATTCTTTTATGGCTTGTTCAGTGGCACAATTTTCTTCTCCATTTAGCAGCTAGACGGCTATATGTAAGACTTTATGAAGCGGCTTTCAATGCAGAACACTAAGGAGATGTTAAGCAGCCGTGCATTGTGGGTTAGAGGCATCTTTTGCTCATAATGCTGCTCTTAGCCATAAGCTGTGGGCAACCAAGTTAATCAGAAAAAATCATTTCTTGCTGCCTGACCATGGCTGGCTAATTTTTTTTCTAAAAATGTAATGCAGTCCCTGTGGATTTTGAAATGGAACCTATGCATTTAGGTTCACATCGTAATGCTGGATTTCCTTCTCTGCTCCGTATGTCAACACGAAGTAGGTGTAGTCGGCACGCACAGCTGCCGGGGTTGTTGCATCTGGCAAGAAGTCATCACTGTGTGTCGTAAACCGTAAAAACAGTGAGTTATTTCTTTTCCCCCAATGCTAGGTTTATGCTTTCGGGACAGAGGCGGTGCACTTTTAATCAGACCGAGTTAAAACTGGTGACTCATTTTCCTGGTTCATAAGACTTTAGGATTCTTATCGGGCCGTCGCTTCGAACCAATGGTCTGCTCAGACATTACAGAACATCTACTCATATACCGCACAACTGATAAACAGAGGATTAACAAGCTACACACAGTTTTTATAGATGAGTAGAAATCATCTATTGGTAATAACTAATAATTAATGGTGATAGCATTAAAAAAGTTAAATGGGAGGTGTTTTAGCAATGTCAAATAAGACCAACCAAAGCTTGCTTTTTGTATTTTTCACAAGTAAAGTAATGTGGAGCGCGCAGACTGGCAACGTTTGAATCGTCAGTCAAAGTGCATCGCCGCATGTTTAGGAAGGGCTTACACCGACCATAACACTGGCCCCGATCAACCGTCCCCCTGTGAACGAACAAAAGTCTACAAACTCTGGTCCCTGTGTGTATGTTGTTGATTTTTGTCAATTTTAGGGGGAGGAAAAAAAAAAAATCACTTTTGTCAAAGATTTACCATTTCTTTCACACCATAATAATTTTGCCGCGTGGTTGAATTTCAGTATTTTAGTTCTAACAGTGAGGGAGTTTGTTTACTTGACCAAAGAATTCCTCACAGAATCAACATAGACAATTACTGACACAGTATTACATACTGAGCATGAGTTCTGTTAGTCGTCCTCACTTGTTTGCCGATGAGACTCTTTGTTAAACGTTTCGAGGACGCCGTCATTCATGCATCGTTAGCGTTGTTGCCTCTCTCAAATCCCGGCTTGGACCTGTTCTGCTTGGAGTTCACGTCTTCTCTCCTGCTGCCATCCAAAAAGCTGCTTCTTGGGTTTATAACTATGATGTCCAAGTTTGTACAAGTGTCTCTTAGATGTGAGTTCATGAACTCGTTTGCCTGTTCTGTGTGTCTCTGCGATGGGCTGGTGACCCAAGTTTCTCTGTCGCCCACCGACCATCAGATAGAACCCCATGATAAATGATCAACTCCCTACAATGAGAAGCCAGAACATGAGAATGACTGAATGGTTTCTGATGGATAACATCGGGTGAAGTAAGAAGTACAAATTACCCAAGAAGGACAATTATTTCAGAGGAGGTGATTATCGCTGCTGATCAAGACTGAAATTGAGCGAATGACTCTGAATTAATTCAGCACTAGTGGTCTTGCAAGAATGTGCAGCCTTTGAAGTTCATTCACACGACGCCATTACATAACCTTGAACAAAGAGAGTCAAAGATCCCAGTCGAGCAAAGAGGCCAGCCCTCAGAATCTACCTAAAACTGTCAGCGGTTTGCCAACGAGGAGATTTCTAGCAGAAGAAAGATCTAAGTGGGTTATTGGTGACCTGCCAAAGTCGCTGTCGGAGCAGACGGATGCGCTGGCCTCTTCGAAAACTCGCCAGTATTTGGCTGGGGGTGATTTGCCGAGCCAAAGGGGACAACGAAGGGAAGAATCGCTGCCACGGCGTAGCCTGGATCCAGATGGGCCAAGACAGACGGGGATAGATGCAAACACTTTATCGGCAGTCAGCGTTCCACAAGGCACTCAAAGGACTCGAACAAAGCCAGAGCTGCAAGCGAGGCTGCCAAGGTTGCAACTTAGTTTTGCACACCGAGCTCTGCTGCCTGTGAGATAAAAGATTTACACACTGCTGAATACTTACACATAGTGCCGCGTACTTTGTCTGCTGCACTTTGTGATGTTCCTTTCAGACCCAGTTCGAAGACTCGACTGGAGAGTTGGTTTGGCCCGCTCTGCTCTCCTATGTAGCCCTTCTGTTATGAACAGGAAGCAGCCAGGGGGAATGAAGTCTGTATTTTTATTTTTATTTTTTTAATGTCTTGTGCTGCATTCGTTCCTTCATGAAAACCATTTGATACATAGTTTGAAGAAACTTGTTTTGGAAATATGTGAAATCCTTGAATTTGGGGCAAATGTCAATTTCCTGTCGTTATTCTAGGAAAATGCGCAAAAGGGTTTTTGTGTGACTGAGGGAAGGAAGTAGCGGAGAGAACATGAAAAGCCGACTTGTTAGACACTAATCCTGTTCTAAATGGAAAGTTGCCAATATGACATATAGAATTGTGTTTCTTTTCTGGTCGTTATCCAGAAAGTCTAGCTTCATTGTGCTAAGTGGCCACCAGAAGTGCCCCGCAAACGTTTTCAGAACTTTGACGTGTTTCATAACTTTGACGTGTTTCGAGCCGGAAAGTGTGATGTGCATTTATATTCAGCCCCTTTACTGGATCGTCTCCAGTCGCCGTGGCATTACATCTCAATCTCAACATAAAACGAGTGACTCGCAGGTTTATTTTTAGGAATATTTGGGAATCGCAAACATCACAAAGTCCAAGGAACCCAGTTGGGGAGAAGGTTTTGGAGAGGCTCAGGATTAGAATATGAAACAACATTCCAGTTGTTTAATACAAGCTGAATAGGAACGTTTTTACTGTAACATGAGTGTCCAGATAACTCATGGTAGCCTCAGCCTCAGTACTTCAGTTTAGGTACTTTCTTCTTCCAAGTACTCATACAGAGTTATTATTAGGTTTGTACTTATACATCACAAAATAGTTTTTTTGTGATGTATGAAATGTAGAAAATTATTTTATTTTCAGGGTGACTCTTTTTAGCAGCTCTTCAGTCCCTCAGACTGTATTAACAAATCAAATCCACAGCATGACATACATGCACTGCAGCTTTCATTTAAAATTGATCAAATGTAGGAATAATAATATTAATAATACTTTAGTATTCTTAATTTTTGCCTTGAAATATCTCCAAACTAAGAACATTTTCACCCTTTCCTGCCATGTAATTTCTCTTTCCTTCTTATCTTTCTGTGTGTGTGTGTGTGTGTGTGTGTGTGTGTGTGTGTGTGTGTGTGTGCATAAATGTTTTTTTGGAAGATCAGAAAATAACTTGTATTCCCACCGTGTGACACGGAGAGTTGTCCAGGCTTTGAGTCGCAGTGCAGCCCAGCCCAGGAGGAAAATCCAGCACAAAAGTGGTTTCGATCTGGAGTGTCGGGTTGCTTTTAGGAGTACAAGTACTTCTCACTCATATCGGTGTCAGGACGCCGCCGTGTTTCACCGTAGAGAAACGTGAGGGGGGAGGGAGGAGGGCTAGCATCTTGCTGTGGGGATGCTTCATTCGGCAGAAGCTGGTCCGAGATGGAAAGATGGATTTGAGACTCTGATGGAGGTTCAGCTACCAGCAGGGCATCGACCCCGAGCAGACAGGTGGATCTGTGGTGGAATGGTGTAGATCAAACCACATTCATTCATAAGAGAGTCAAGACTGTACTGCTTACAATGCTCATTTATTTACACCCAGACGACATGCAACATTTCATTAACCTTTTAAAAGGAGAGAGGCTTGGTAGCAAAAAAAAAAAAAAAAAAAAAATCCTTTCCTTTTGCAGTTCCTGGGCAGGTTGATGTCATAAATTATGATTTAACAGATCATGAAAAACCAGAATTAAAAATTAAGATGATTTGCCAAATAATTCATTATTTAAATCTGGCTGAAACCAAGCAAAAAACAAACTACAAACCATCGGACTATTCGTGGAACAATTTCTTCACCTTCATCAATAACCTGCTCACTCAACAGCCATGTCTTTTTGCCAGATGTGAAATCATCTCATAACTAGAACATGTTACGATTTCATTCGGCAAACGACCCCGTGTATTCTGGCGTTCTCGTCGGTGAACGAGAAGGCAGTTTTATTAAAAGAAACTCTACATGTCGAGATGTTGCACTCGCCTCTGGAGGGCGCCCTCGTGACTCTGGTCATGTTATCTGATCTCAGAGAGAGAAACTGCCTTAAAGGTGGAGCAGCAACGTTGTGAAGAATTTCAGAAATCGAACAAATGTTTGCATGAAATGCCATATGCTCACTCTTTAGAATCCTATTTGGAAAGAAAATCCCAACACTGTTGAGGATGAAACTTTCAGGCTCTTTGACACATCGATTCAAGTTGCTTTCAGCTGTCATTTATCCATCACTTTGTCTGTCGCATAAAATCCCAATACAAGGCAAACAGAAGGAAAAACCTTCATAGGTATTTCTGTAATCTTTAAGACTCTCTGTCAGTTGTGTTACAGTGTCTTGCGCGAGCCCGTCCTCCAGGAAGTCCCCTCAGCGCTCCAGGAGCAAGCAAACCTCCGTGAACCAGCCTGCACATCAATGGGTTGATCTGATTGACTGAAGTCATCCATCACGTCGCTCTGTGTCCCTGGAGGTCCTCTCTCCCCCCACCCCCCGCCAAAATAAGATTCCCAATTGTGGAAAACAAGAGCCTGCATAACTCAGACTTCTGACTGCCAGAAACGTCCCTGCATGACTGATGCCGAGACGTCGAAGAAGAAGAAGAAGAAGAAGAAGGAGTGCAACCTCCGTCACTCTGTAATCTTAACGCTAATTAGGAGTTCTTTGTTTATATCGGCTCACATTTGGGATTTGCTCAGCCTGACAAGACTGTTACAGTTTTAACTGTCAGTCCTTTGATCAAAGCGCTCTGAATGAGGCCTGCTGTCTGAGCAAACACGCTGGCGCTGCTTCCCACCGAAGATGGGAGCCTAATTTGCGTCTTGTTTTCGCGGAACCTCACAGCTGCCGCTTTTCACATCAGCTGAAGAGAGGAGCCTCTCCGCGGCAAACCGTTCTGGCTGTGGGCTCCGGCTCCGATAGGCACACTCACCACGGATCATTCGCTCATGTTCTTGTTTGCTTTCTTTCCCATGAATTTAATTGCCCTTCCCCCAAAAAATTGCTGCTCTGACTCCTGCGTTACCCTGCTGGGCATCTCCACCCTCTTTCAGTGATGCAAGGAACCAATGATGACACATTTCTGAGCTTGTTGTGTGCCTGTTTTTTTTTTTGTTGTTGTTGAGTTTTTTTTTTTTTTTTGGGTAGCATGAAGCATATCTATCTTTGCTCTAATTAGGCTGAATTCAATACAGAGATCAAAGCCCGTATCCATTTTTAAAAAATCTGTCTTTGAACTCTATCTCTGTCATCGCACACATGATTCAGCCGCTGCGATCGGATCCGTCTGCTCTTTGAGAACTGAATGTCACGTTATCTCGAATCTGGCGGCGCCGATTCGCTGACATTTGCAGCACAAAAAACCCCCCGTCCCAAAAAAAACAGGATTCTCTCTTCTAATCAAGCTGTACGTCATGGCTTAATGGAGTCTTTATGATTCTGCGCTGTGTTTCCTTGCACAGCTAAACACCTCGATGTTCCAGCAGTGAAATCCTACTTATTCAAGACTGCAACTTATGTAATTTGATTTCCAGCTAAGCAGTGGATTTTTTTTAACATGTCAGAATTAGAGGTCAGAAATCACAGTCATAACCCAATGATTACCTTATTTACTCATACCTTGCATTTTGCAGACACATAAACCTGCAGGTGAGTTGCCTTTCTGACCGATTAATTGGGCTAGTAACTTAAATAAACTCGATCACTCATCCTGGTAGGTTGATATTTTACATACGGAAAAAATAACTAAAATGAAACAGATATTGCAATTAAAATGAACATTTTTTTCCCCCTGTGATGCAGCAGAACATTAGAACGTTTCCATATCCTTGATCCTTACATACATGCACTATTCAGAATCCACGTGAATCAAAGTCAAAATGCATGCTGGACTTTAAAAGACAACAAAGGACTCGATACATCTCACATTAAGACATGTATGAAAAACATTTATTAGACATGCCAGCATCCAAAGGAAGTTAGGAAACAGTGTTGCAGCAACTTCAGCTCTGCGTCTTTGCTCTGTTTGCTCCCGTTTCGTGCTGACCTCATTTTAGTGCATTCCACCGGTGTCACCGGGATTCCCACCAGCATCGCTTATTGTCAGGGTGACCGGTCCTCCATAAACATGTGGCAGGTCAGCCTTGTTTATAAATGAGGGTGGACAAGGACCAGTTCAATCAATACCACTTATGCAGTAGCCTCATTTCCTCCTCCTCTTCCTCCTCTTCCTGTAGGTTGCATTGTTGTCATTCTGCAGGTGGGAGAGGCGGCGGCGTTGCAAACATGTGGAATCATTTCGTTTTTGCCGCAATTGGGCTTTTTAGACTAATTCCTGCTTAAAGCTGAGATTCAGCGAGTCAGATTAATTTTTTGCTGTTTGACACATTACTTTTACTACTGAGATATTGGGGACATTGTAGATAGGAAGAAAAAAAAAACATGAGTTAATTTCCACCACAAAATTTTGACGAAACAATGGTAATTCTGTCTTCTTCAGGTGCAATTTGCAATCAGCAAACACCGACTTGTCCTGCAGAAGCAACATTACGCAGGGAAAGAAAATAATAGAACGTCGCTGGTTTGGGCTGAGTAAATGGACTGAAAGTGTTTGCTGCAGGGGAAAAAAAAATCCCTGTATGTTCACTGAAATCAAGCAGTACGCTTTCCTTCCGTTTCCACTGAGTTAATTTGGACAAATTTACAGTAACGATTACTGGCCGAGTGAAGAATTAGCAGCACCAACATATAATCCCCAAATGTCTCAAACGAAGATCCTCGCCATCACTGGCAGACATCTTCATGGAGTGTCTCCTGTTTATTCTGGCTTCAATGAATGGCCAAACTTTGATTTGTCGGTCCTTTGATCAGCAGGAAGTATAACATTGATCAACGCATCTGATGTGCATTTGCTTGGTGCTTTTGATGACATTTGACAAAATGTACCTTTCATTGCTCAACTCTGGATCAAACGATCTGGATTCATATATGAGCACACCAACGCAGCAGAGCATCACCTCACTTCACCTGAACGATTCCTTAAACGTATTTGGAGCCCGGCTAATCGTGTCAGTTTATTCATTTGTGCATCTTAAAAGTTGCATCTCACAGCGTGACTCGGTATAGCAAAAGTATTTACCTACCTGTGTGTGTCTGCTTATGTTTGTATTCACATCCATGCCTCCTGAGTGCAACCTCCCCCACCCCCTTCTCTTTAAAAGCGCTGAGGTCCATTTTGTCCTGGGAGGGGGCAGCGCTCTGACCCCACGGGGGCGCCGTGGCAGTGCGGGGTCAATGGAGATGCACCGCCTCAGCTGCACAATCTGACAGACCTAATGCAGCTATTTGTAATGGGATTCTCTCCTTTGCAGCGCTGGGCACTGTTATCAGCGGCCAAGCACGCTCGCTGCGGCAGGGCTCAGGCCGGCTCATCAGAGCGCCATTCTCCTGGTGTCGCCCGGGCCGCTTTACACGCGCTCGCGTTGAGCCGAGAAGACAGCGGCCGCGTCGTTGAAGCCGTTCGTTATGACGCCTGATCGATTTTTTCCTCTGGCGGCAAAAGACAGCTGTGTTCCAGCAGCACATTTAGCTGCAGACAGTAAAACATGTAAGCATCAGAATCGATCATTTGTTTTCAGGAAGCACTGTTACATTAACTGTGTAGATCAGGGTACTTCGTGAGGTTTGGAATAGCTTTTCCGTCGACGGGAGCAGATGAGGTGCAGGTGTGCTTACTGATGGCATCGACATCTCCACAGGAGAAGGGAAGGAAGATGTCCAAGCAGGTGGGAGAGTTGCTCGGACAACAGAGATACATGGACCAAAGGAGGCATTAGCTCATTTAAATGATGCTTTACAAGAGGAGCAGGAGGTTCAGAGGAGCAAGAGTCATTTCCATGATGGCTGATAATGTGTGTGTCAAGCTTAGCTTAACCCTGCAGCTGCTTTTTGTGTGTGAAAGCGTTCACTGAAAACCCGAACTGCTTTGAAGTGACTTCGTATCGTCGTTTTTACGCCACGACCTGTCAGCGTTTACCTTCGTCGGCCAATGAGCTGTTAGCTTCCATGCTGACACAGGAAGCGGGTTGCGGTTTAATGTTGAAGTACTCTCTCGCTCTCGTTTGACTTTCTCTGGTTCCTTGAGGAAATAATTGGCTCTTTACCTGCTAAACGCTCCACTTTGTTCTCTGGGTAATCATTCAACATTTCCTCGTCTGTCATCAGCTGCCGGGCATCGACAGTGAGGAGAGCGTCTGTCTCAGGTTTCCAATTGTCCGTCTACTTGAAAAATGTGTTTCGGAACAAAAACGGTCCCGAAAAACAGCAGAAAGAAAGTAAAGAGTCCTGCAGAAGCATACGCGTGTACATTTCAAACAGATTACTACATCGTTTCACGGAAAAGCGCTGACTCGTGCGTACACTGAGGTAAAGAAACTATTTTGGTAGCAAAATATGCAGAATTAAAAAAATCAATGACATATTTTGCTATTATTTTGTCAGACATGTTGAATACTGAGCGAATAACACAAAGTTGTGGTTTCCTCACATGAATAAACTTAGACTTATTTATGAAATACAGCAAAACAAGATGAACATTTCCCCATGTACAGCGAGACGTTCATTCAGAACGACTCGCTGAATGATCTTGAAGGAATGTTAAAGCTCGGCTTCTTGAGGTGCATTAGCTCACAGCGACCTTCAAAATTAACCATCATGTTACAGTTTCTCAGCTTAGTGCCGCCCGCTTTTCTGTCACGTCGGTGATGAAGCTGACGCTGCTCCGGCATGCGGCTCGGCTGACTGAGTGATATCAAGGGGGCACCTTAAGGAACTCGCCGAGTGTTTATATTTCAAAGCAATTCAAGGAGTTTATAGAGCTGAACTGAACCGCATAAAGTGCGCTTGTCATCCCACGCCGGACTCTTTCCCATCCCCGCCATCTTTATTTCCGTGCCAACTGTCTCAGCCTTAAGGATGACCAGCAGCGGCCTCTTCTGGACGGCAGCCAAACTACACCGTTAAAAGAAGGTTTAAACTGACATTATTAATAGATTGATTGGAACTAATTTTAATCTAATAAACCGTTAATTGTTTGCATGCCTTGAAATACTAACAGCGCCCTACAGGAGCACTCGTAGGCAACCAATCAGTAGCATATGAGATGGACACAGAATTAGTTATAGTGAATCTGTAACATAATAACAGATTCGTATCTACAGGTCCAGTCACAGGTTTGGTCACAACAGGAATTAATCTTAAGATGTATCCTGAAATGCACTTCCCCGACATTAGGAAACCGTTTCAAACATTTGTGCAGATTACGTGGCTGTTTTTCTTTCTGTGAAGCCTCAGCGCTCTTCCACTGTCTGAGACATTAATTGCAGCTCCACATCCACGTCGAGCCGACTGCTATCCTGCTCCTGCAGTGGAAGCGTTGCTTAATCGCTCACGTGGTGCTGTGAGATTCTGCCAGGCTTTGTGCAGATTAAGAGGACATCGCTTTGAAATGAGGAGAGAAAATGGTCTAAAGATTCCTAAATCCTCCTCAGGGAGCTTTGGTCCTACGGACTTTTTAGTTTGGTTTTTTCCAGCTGTCTATGTTTACCAGTAAGGAGCTTTTGTTTCCTCCAGTACCTTAAAATATTCCTCACTCCTTCGCATTGTGTAACACTTGGAAACTTTTCTGAATAATGTTGACTTGTGCTTTGGGGCTTCTTATCTCAACTTCTTCCAATGAATTGTTGAGATAAGAGCGTTTTTATTTATTTATTTATTTTTTTTACAACCTATAGCTCTCACTGTAAAGCCAAAGTACAGAGGAATAAAAATGTTTTTTTCAGCATTGACCTCGTGTTTTTATTAAAATTTTCAAGTGTTGTGTTTGAACTTAACGGAGCAGAGTCTGTTTTTCAAACCGTAAAAAGTTAAAAAAGACTGAAGGAGAGAGCCTGGGAGTGACGGCAGGTTTGCGGTCGAGTCTATTTTTATAGCTGTTTTCTCTGAATACATTCACAATGTGGCACATCACACCCACAATACTCGGTGTTGGAAAGACCAATTAACCTGACAGTCATGTTTTTGGACTGTGGGAGGAAGCTGGAGTACCCAGAGAGAACCCACGCCTGCACAGGGAGAACATGCAAACTAAAAAGTCTCCATTTGCATCAACCACCTGTGCTGGACGACACAGATTTGTATCATTCTTGAATGTCTGTTGAAGGCCTGCACACAGACAATCCAAGGGCCACAAATGGCCCCCGGGCCACACGTTGGCCACCTCGGCTCTATTTATTTAGCATTATTTTTTTTATGTGGTGGTAACAGAGCAAATAGCAATGCATGATGTTTTGTATTGTGGTTTGTATTGCCGGAATAATCAAATGTGAAAACTAAAAATTATTTCCTTTCTGCTTCACGTTCATGCGCTTCTTGTGTCACATAAATCTCATTCGGCCTCTCGGCAGGCGCGCCTCTGATGCTGTAAGTTTCTGTCGCTTTCCTGCCGTAAGTGTGGATGCCGCAATTTTGAACATTTTCCTTCGAATAATGAAATCTCTCTCCGTGCGAGGAGAGCCGTTGCTTCCGGTGACCTTCACATCCGGCCGGCACACAACCTCACACACCCTCACACCGACACATCTTGTTCACTTTCAATTTGGCATGAATGGCTGTGCCATGGTGTTGTTTTTCACCACTTAACTGCAATTAGACTTTGGGATTGTCGACGGTTAATCATCTGCCCCCCCCTTCGCCCCCCGTGGAGTTTTTATCCGCTTGCTAGCGCTAACAAAATGTCCTTCTTAATTACGCCGTAATCGGCATAAACAAAGTGTTTATTTTTGTGTAATGAGCTGTGGCTCGGTGCAAAAGAAACACAATAAAGCCAGGCGGCTTGAGAGGCATCGCAGTCACCTTTAATTTATGGTTACTAACCAGAATGTTGTGCATCACTTTAGCAAATCTGTATAAATTTGAAATACTTTCCACTTCAACAGCTTATTATAACTCGAAGCTTTATTTTGTCGTTTTCTTTTATTCTCCGCAGAAGTGTTTGCATTCCAACGACTGCACCCCGTTGCGTTAGATTACTTTGGTTGTGAATTGTAAATAAATAGACGTAGATTACTCCCTTTTTAAAAAAAAAAACAAAAAAAAACAACAACTTGATGTTAACCTTATCACTGTGCTGTAATCAATTAACACCCAACATCTATTTTAGAACCATAAATGAAGTTTGGCCACGCCCACTTGCCATTCCGAAGATTTTCCTCGGGGGGCAATTCTGGGTCAAGTTTGGTGAGTTTCTGAATATGTTAAAGGCCCCAAACAGCCGTGTAAAGCGGTGGAAATATAATAATGATAAAAAAAATAAGAAGAAATCCTGCAAATTCAATAGGCCTTCGCCAGCGCTTCGCTGCTCGCGTCATCCTTCCTGTCTTCCTTTGCTTCTTTTCTTTCCTGGAGTTTGGCTCAGAGGGAATCCAGACATTCTCCAGGAAAGAAGGGATACATATGGTCCTTCCAGAAAGTTCTGGGTGTTTCCCCACAGTCTTTCTTCAGCAGGAATCACCTTGGAAATATCCCACACACAAAAAAATCTAAATGAATAAATAAATTGTTTTGTCGCCCCTGACAACACGTCTCCTCGGCCGCCCTGAGAAGAAAGGCAATTTTGTACCCAGATCTCTTTCTTTCAGTCATCATGTGGGAACTTAGGCAGAATGTTAAAACAAAACTTTACTTTTTCCATCATTTCTTTATTCACAGCAACAGACTAATGGAGCGACCAGACTGCCCAATCCTTCTCTTCGTTTCCCATTGCTCATGGTCAAGAAGCATTGACGCGTTCGTCCTCTCCTGACCCCTGACCTTTCATGTCATGTACCTGTGGTGTCATGATCTTTATCAGAGGGCAGGCTGGAGCCTGGTGGAGGCAAAATGAATTCAAACTAACCGGATTTGAAAAGTGCTTATCATGTCAAATAAAGCTTTCAGTGATGAACTCGTACACTTTCATACTCGATACATGGTTAACGTTATTAAAAACTGTTTTCTACATTGACTCAAGGACCAATTTGTACGTCTAAAAGTTACTGAAAATAGCTAGCATTAGCATAGGCTAACTGCTTAGCCAGTTCATTGGAGCTCAAACTAACATATTCTCTGAAGTGAGGGTCATAGACACAACTCGGTAGCATCGTTATACGGCATAATTTCGACATTTTACCATTTCTCATTTTACGGAAGACAAGCAGCAAAGTCTGAGCAAATCCTTACACAGTTCTAAACCAGGATAACCAGGAAGTAAGATGCTCGCCATCAGCTGGAGACCGGAAACCTTTTAACTAATTAATTTGTATTTCAACTCTAGTCGTAACAGATAAAACAGCGGGCCGCGTACCGCGCGTCGTTGCCTCTGCACATGACCTCGACACGCCTCCCTTTCTTCATGAATTTATTCTTGTTTATCTTATTTGTTTGCAAGGGTTAATAAGCAGGTCAAGGTCAGTCATGTTTTATGAGATTTTAATTGATGTGGTTCCATCTGACTTGGCAGACAAATTCCTGTGAACTGTGATGAGATTAATCTGAGAGAAAACAAAACAATGCCCTCCTCTGTTCTGCGGAGCGTCTGCTATCCTCTGGAGTGCCAAGGTCAGATATTACAGACGGATAGAACCCCGAAGCTGGATGATCCCCCGCCGCTTCCCTCCCGCTTCTGACTCTGCTACAGCAGACGCGCCGTCAGTCGATGGTGGATCTGAGTTTCCCTGTAATGAACCGGTAACAAATTTACCTTTGAAAGTCGCTCCCCGAAGTGCATGAGAGAGCCTAATAGCGTGCACGGTCCGAAATACAAACAAGCCAATCAATTCCTCCTCCTTCGCTCCCTCTCCCCTTCAAACTTCTCGGGGACCTCACTCCGACTTGGCAGGGAGCCTTTCTCTCCGTGCCAGGGCTTTTTTTCAATCACTTGCTTTTCATTAACATCTCCAGAGGCACAGAGTTCTGATGAGGCAGAACAATTTCTTTCCTCCTCTCAAAGCGAACAGGGCCGCTGCCTGTTCCATCTCGACGCTCCCTGTGACGCCCGAGCGTTCCTATAACTCGTGCACCCGCTCCGATGACGGGCCTGTTTTTGCGAAGACCAACAAGGAAGAAATGAATCGTTTTTGTTGGGATTCTCAATTAGCCTGGACTTTTCACAAAATCCACACATGTGGAACATCAACAGCACAATGTGCCTCAGCTACGCTTTCTGGTGAACAATCGCGCAGAAACACGGAGACGTCAGGGGATTCTGTCAGAGCGCCGTGTCCCACACCTGCTGCAGGAAAGTACAGGCTCCGCTTTATATACGGAGAACAGAAAACGAGTCGGTTATTCCAGCCGATGTTTTTAACTATTAGTTGTGCGCTTGAATAAAATGTGTTGGTTCAGTGAAGTGCTGTCACGGTGTGACTCTGTCCGCGGAGGCAAATGCAAGTTCTAATTAAATTTTAAACATCTCAAAAAATCTAGAAAGAACAGAAATACCTGATAGTAGTCAGTAACATAGAAACATAGAAACCGAGCAGAATAACACGTCTTCAAATGTACCAGATTCTTCTTGTGACATTTCAGACTAATAATGTAGTCGACTAACTTTTTAAACTACTAACTAATTAGCTTGTTAGCAACTTCAATTATTTACTTACTTTCCATTAAACCTCACAGTCACCAATGTGTGCTTTCATTGGCAAAGATTTCTATGTGGGTAAGGAGGAAACCAGTAGAGACCTAACAAACAGCCACCCCACAGAGGCACTTAAAGGTTCTCTGTGAAAATACAAGCTTGCATTGAAGTCGCCATGGTGGACAATAACTTCCTGTGGCAAGTGTTGTTGTTCGAAAAACTAAAATTCTAGCAGCATTTACAGTCAGCAGGTCTAATACTGGTGAATGTTTAAAATACAGTCGCGCTGAATGGAAATGGGAGAGACAACAACAAAAGCACACAAAATTTGTCCACTTCCCATGAAATTACAAGTATTTCAAGGGCATCTATTTTTCACACCACTCCAGCTGGTAGTTCTGCGATTGGTTTTCTCATAAAAACGTGTCATTTAGCATTAAGAAATTAGTTCATGCAATTTCGGTGCTTGTGGTTCTTTGGAGGAAAACCGTAATTGCTGCGGCAGCTGGTTGTTGTGGGTTAAACCATGCAAACCGTCACCTCTCAGCAGATGGTTTGCATGATAAAATGTCTTGCATGACATGAAGTGGCTGCTGACGATCTGCTCGAGGTATCCGTGGTTGGAGGAATGCGTTGTCACTTCCCTGTAAACACAGATTCGCGATTCAGGACCCTTTGATCACAGTAATAGGACGTTTCCCCTCTGTGTTTCCAGATGCACCCATTTATAAAAACGTTTCTCCGATTTAGAGGGAGGGGGCCAGACGAGTGGATTTTAAAGTTATCTCCTTTGAAAAATGATGGGAATGCAGCTCGTAATTTATTTTGATCTCAAACTCTCATGCGTTGTCTGAACCTCACATATGCTAACGATTAGCTTTTGACAATAAGCTATCTTGCATATTCTAACCATCAGAAGCCCGTATGAACGATGACTGCATTTTTTTTCCCCTCTTTCTTTCTCTGTGAATACAAAGAGGCTCTGACGGCCAAGACGAGGCCTTGATCAGTGCGCCGTTCCCCAGACGCTCAGATCGTCAGCTTGCGAGCGTAGCCTCGCTCGCCATCCATTATTAATCACAGAACTTCACTGGGGTCCTCCTCTAACAGTGTGGGTTGAAGTGGGATAAATTATGCAATTGTCTGCGTATCACACTGCAGGTGGTGCATCAGGTGCTGCGACGGAGCACAAACACCGCATGAGGGTTCGGCTTCGCACTGTCACACTGCGGAGAAGGGCTCAGCAGCTGCGGCGGCGAGTGCCGACGTTTTCCGGAGGCCGGCGTAAATAATTCTGATTGTAGGGGAGTATTTGGAATGCCTTCGTCCATTAAGTTATTTTCCTGTGTCCTCGTTTGCCATTAAAAGTACTTTGTTGGACGCAGAACCTTGCTACCGCCATTCCCTCCTCAATTACAGGTCTTGGTTCCATCTCAACCTCCAGTATTTAAGCAACGCTTCGGAGCTGGCCTTTCCCCAACACTTCTTCAGCCGCACGAAACCTCTCCCTGCCGCCCAAGTAATCACCGTTTCCCGCTATTAACCTCCGGTCAGCGCCACGGGATCGGACGGGAGGTTAAGCAGCGCTAAGCGAGGGCAGCAGACACATCATTTATTCATTTATCATCGCTGACCATCAATCTTCTCATTCTCAAGGCCGGCTTTTGTTGTGCTTGCTGACCTGACGGTTGCAAAACCATAGCGTCACTTTAAATAGAAATTAAGCAGGAACTAATCAGAGTAACATTGTGGGCTGCGACGGCAGGTCAATATAATCTCAGTTCGGGAGTCATGCGAGGCCTCGGCAGGAATCCAAAGAGACGGAGACAGAGAGAAAGAGAGAGAGAGAGAGAGATAACGCTTACAGTCGGGCTTAGCTTTGTCTTTGATGTTTCTAGCAGAAACCCGAGCTGTTCACAGCCTTTCTGGGCTTCAAGTGAACACACCAAAAAAAAAAAAAAAAAGAAGAAATCCATGGAGAAAAGAAGATATCCAAATCACAGATACAGTCAAGAAATGGCTAATGCAGCCTATTTTCTCTCTCTTTTTTTCTTTCATCATCAATAGGCGTCTGGTCAAGGATAAGCAAAATATTCTTCAGGTTCATTTTTCAGAAATGTATATTTTACAAAGGCAGTTTGTTCTTGTGAAACTTCTGTGAAGTAGTTCGTCTTTTAGATTTGGAACCAAAGCGTCTGCAGTTCAAAATACGATTTTTCTTCTTTCGTCAAACGTCTTGCGGTGACGGACATGGAGAATACTGGACACCGCGTATCGCGTACCTGCTGTGCCTCTAAGCCACCAGGGGCCTATTGATTAACTACTGAACTCGCATTCACTGGCCAGTTTATTAGACTGATCATACAAATAGCAAGCCAGCCAATCACATGGCTGCCACTAGATGCGGTGAAGACAACTTTCTGAAACTCCAGCATCAACAGGTGGATTATACTCTGACTCTTTTATTAAATATTAAATGAGAATTCACAATAGTAAGTTGTGGTAACCTACTTACGATAGAGGAGTAGATGGTTTAACCTGCTGGAGAAATATG
This sequence comes from Poeciliopsis turrubarensis, assembly GCA_010277015.1. Lineage (NCBI taxonomy): Eukaryota > Metazoa > Chordata > Actinopteri > Cyprinodontiformes > Poeciliidae > Poeciliopsis > Poeciliopsis turrubarensis. The sequence continues at coordinate 2,548,070 of VMRN01000034.1, forward strand.
GTAAGTAAAGTGTACCAATCGCAGCGCATGGCATGTGGTGGTCAAAAAAACGAAAGCAGTAAAATTGACCCATTTGGACCCATCAGCATCACTTGAACCCCACAGCCCACCTGAGTGTCATCGCTGACCTTGACCGTGGCGAACCCAACTTCTAATGGCTACTTCCATCAGGACAGCATCACAAACTCAAGCAATCAGCAAACGAGGAGTCTTTTCATCGCCCGTGTTGCAAGAATCACAACACTTCTGAAGGCAAGAGGGAATCCAAAGTGGGTGTATTGCCGCTGAGATACTAACAAACTGCGCGACGCGCCGCTACTCCCATCATCAAACGTTGCAAGATGAACTGCCGATGAACTCGATCGTCATCTCGGCTTGAAGCACTCCTTTAGCTGCGGAGCAAATTTTAAGCAGCTGTGTTGTCCCATTGAAATGAAAGCATGAACAAACGCCGGGCTGCAAGGGAGGCTGGGAACCGGAGAGTCTGAAGCCATCGTCAGTCACGTCTTCACGGGGGCGGTCAGTCCAGCAGTTCAGCTGGCAGGCCTCGTGTTTCCTCAGCAGATCCTGTGGTCAGGTCTGATTGGATGGCGGAGTCATTCATCCCCTGGCACGATTCGTTAAACAAAATTTGCCCTGCAGCGCCGAGAGAGGGCCTTTATCTTTTCCCTGTGTTCGTGATGTTTGTATTTCTCAAGTGTTTCAGTGTGAATGTGAAGGTCAGGCAGACAAATTGGTTTGCTTTGTGTATCGAGTAAGTGTTGCCTCCTCACTAACAGTCAGACATCTGCCTGGGAACCTCCTTGATTCAGTGAGGAACTAATTGCTGTTGTCTTGTCTTTTGTTAATATCTGGACACTGTTCGTTTAAAGTATAAATGATTCGAGATTTACTCCATATCTGTGGAGCATAAATTCTCCCTCATAGCGTCGATTTCAAGTTTGTCGAGTTTTTTTTTTCCTCCAAAGCTGGATGGTTTCTTTTTTTTCTTGTCAGAAACTTGTCTATTTGGCTCTTCCTTTGCTACATTATCTTGAGAATCAAAGCAGCTTGATGAATTTGACTGGAAGCCAATCTTCTCCAGCTCTGAGGGCCCCCGCTAGCACCCTCTGGTGCTCCCCACTTTGGAAAGCAACCCCCACAAAGCCTGATCAGTACATTCAGATTTGCTTTTTTTTCCTGTATCCAACAGGAAAGAAGTTTGATTTTCCGACTCATCTCTGAATGTTGCAGTGGCTGCAGGCCATGCGCCGAGTCAAAAAGACATCCATTAGTTGAAACGACACAAAAATTGGACAGTTTTAGTGGAGGTGCAAGTGGAGTTAAAATGATGCAAACTCTGCGTTTATGAACCTTGGCATTTCCACTACAAAAGTGCACAAAACTTTGTAAAAAAAAAAAGAAAAACAAACAAACAAAAAAACAAACACAATTTTGTAGTTGTGGGGTTTCCATTAAATAAAATCGCATGTGAATATTTTAATTCACGTGATAATTGAAAAACATGCCGCTCCATCGTCATCCTACCACTTCCTGTCGTCTTCTTCGTGTTTTCCGGCAGTGACATGCAGTTGTTGATCGCATGACTCATGACTTGCGAAAACACTACAACACTAACTAAAAAAACAAAAAGCCTTCTTTGACTTCCTACAAGTCCATTGCCAATCTGAAAATCTGAAACAGTACAAAATTGCATAGGAATTTTGTAGCCAGGCTGGCAAGCAGTATGTTGTCTACAAAAACCAGTAAATGCACATGTAGATAACGGATAAACAGAAGTATGGTGGGTCTTAAAACCCAAGACCTGCTGTGTTCACTCAGGTCTTGCCGAACAATCTTGACTGTGTCTCATGGTTAAGAGAAGAGTGTGAACTCGCAGTGAGTCTTCCGACTATTTGTCTGTGCGTTACACAAGAGCTTTATGTTCAGCATGCGCTGTCAGTGGGCTGGCGGAGAAGTTTCACCGTGTTTTCTTTGTTGTTTTCAATCTGCAGATCTCCCGCTGCAGACCGAACAAGCGTCTCGACTCCAGCAGGGCTCCAGCTGTCCTCGGCCTGCCTGTGGTCTGAGGGGACTCGCATCAAAGGTACAGCGCGCTTTTCTCTCTCTCTGCACCTCGAGCCTCCTTTAATCACATTGTTCAGTTCATCGCCGAGGTAATTACATTTCCTTTTTTTCTTCTTCTTCTTCTTCTTCTTTTTCTTCTCCGTTGTTCTTAAATTTCTTTGTCTTGCCAGCTCAAGACTTCTCTGTCTTTATCTCTCCGTGGGAGAGCTATTCCTCATTGCTGAAGCACCTCGTAGGATTTGTCTTTTTTTTTTTTTTTTGCCCCCCCCAAATACATTAAAAGTTTAATTTTTTCTAGGGAGTGCACTCTAATTTTAATAATTCACACTTCTGAATCAGGTGAGGGGAAACTGATTTTTTTTTTCTCTTCTTTTCACAGATTACAGTGTGTTTTAGAGCAGAGAGGCAGAGGCCATTTGTTCTGGTCCGGCATATCTAAAGACAGACTCGGCTGCTTAATTGAACGTTTGAAGTCTGTCACCTGTAGTTAGCTGCAACTTGAGAAACTTAATTGCAATTCAGATTTTTTTTTTCTTTCTGCGCCGCAGAGACACTCGTTCCTTTTTTTTTCCTTTTTCTTTTTTTTTTTTTTTTTTTGCATGGCTCTGCCTTGGAAGTTCGTTTTGCAAGAAGTTAGACAGATGGCGTGAGCAGTAGCTAAAACACTGACTGATGTGGTTTCGTCGCTTTTGCTGTGCACACAATGACTTCCTTGTGGCTTCACTTATTTGCCTCCTCTGAGAAACTGCCATTTTCTCTAAATTACACGTACACTTCCCTGAGTCCTGACCCACTTATACCTCCTACTGTAATGCGTTTGAATTCATTAGCAGTATTAACATTTGAAACAGAAGGAATAAAACATCTGAAACCGATAGCTTCCTTTAGACCTATATGTATTTAATAACTGCTGTCTCCTTTTTAAGAAAAACAAAGACATTAATTTGCATTTATAAGTATCTTTTGATGCGTTTGCACGTTTTCTCCATGTTGAAATCCCAAACTCAATGAGACGATTCAAACAAAACGGATTAAATGAAATATGAACGTTCAGCAGCACCTGAATTTCCATTTTCTCCAGTTATGAACATCACGAGTCATAGAACCTGTTGGATTGAGTATGAAGCAGGGATGAGCAGAGAATAGTCACATCTAGTAGTTACCCTAAGTTGAACTCGGCCGACTCACAGGGCGGACGGTAGCTTCGTTACCATTACAAATGTGTGCAAAACTTTGTCAATTTTCCGATGGTGTCGGAAAATTAACGACGAGAAATGCAATTAAAATCACACAGGAATAAGATTGTTCATGCGATGTCATTAAAAGTCATGCCTCGTCATCATCCTCTACTTCCTGTCGTCTTCTTCTTTGTGGTTTCTGCCAGTGGCAACATCCGATAATGTTACGGATGTAAACATAAATAATTTTTAATGCAGCTAAGAAAACAAAAACAAAACAATGGGAATATAAATGTCCAAATTTGGATCCTCCATTTGTGATTGATTAGCTATACTCTCCCTTCCCCGTTTTCCAGCGGACAATCTTGGGTGTCGTTTTTTGGCTTCGCGTTCTCCAATGTTCACCAACAAGCGGCCGAGACCTTCACAGAACAGCTGGATTTTTAGCGGGATAGAAAACTGGGTTTGGTTGACAAGGTTGAGAGAAAACACCAGTCAGGTGGTTGTAAAACAATAATTGAATTGATGTTTAAAATTTCAAGAGGTGTGAATTCTGTGCAGATGTTTAACATAAGCCAACAGTCCTGTCAGTTCAACCTGCCCACACAAGCAAAACCCGCATGACTCTCATCAAAACATGACCTTTACCTGCACTTTCTCAGAAAAGCACGTTTTCCGCAAAGAGGCGCATTTCATAAACTCATCTCTTTTGGAGATTTCTCATAGATCATGGCGGCAGGGATTTATATCTAGATTTTTCACCAAACCCTTTTTCCAGTGTCTTGTGGTCTCCTTTTTATTTCTTTCTTTGTTGAATTTATTTTATTTTATTTTTTACTGCTAGGTTATTTTTAGAGCCGAGCATTTATGCTGAGATGTGTTTATTGCTCAGGAAAAAACCCCCCAAAAACTCTTTCAACAGAAGTGAAGCTCCACACATGAATTATGAGTCCCTCCCCCCCTCCTCTTTTTAATTAGAGAAGCTTTTGCAAAGAGGTGCTGAAATCCAACCCATGTGTTACTGTGGAAATTAATAAATCATTTTTCACTTTGCTCTTGATTGTCCCCTCTTTTTCTGAAGGAACTTCTTATTCTTTAGGGTAGTTTTGGTTTGGGAGGTTAGCTCTGATTTTTATTTATTTAAAAAAAAAAAAAAAAAGGTTTATTTCTTCTCCATCGCTTGAAGTCGATACTGACTGGAGCATGTGGAACCGAGAAGGGGGCTAAATGTGCAGACAGCCTTGGCTTTGTTTTTATCCCCTTTGACCGAGGCTCTTGGCAAACATCTGTTGAGTCGAGGCTTTAAAAATAAAAATAAAATAAAAAAAAAAAAAGCAGCGTGGGCGGCTGGGGAATCTTCAGATGCTCCTCCTCTTGCATTCCAGGCTATTTTAAGCAGGGCCAGGAGGTGGTGTTTAATGATAAGCTGCGGGGCGTAGCTGACATGCCTGCCATATTATCCCCCCCCAATGACTCAGGAAGCTACGGCTCTGTCGCCCCTCGAACCCGGAGGGGTGTGAATCATTGGAGCCCACGTTCGAGTGCGTCCAATCAGCCTCGCTTCTGGAAACTCCACTGATGTCACTTATCTCAAGTGGCGGATGACTTACAATACAGACAAGCGGCCTATTCTTATACGCTCCGAGATACCAGCCGGCTGCCGCGAATACACACCGACCCGGAATGTTTCGTGAGATCGACCAGAAAAAAACAGAACAGGGGAGAAGAAAATAAAATAAAATAAATAAATAAAGCAGCCATCTTTCACATTCAGATGGATGTCTGAGTTTAACTTTCGGAGCACAGTCTCCTTGGCACACACCACTCCGAGTGGAAGAGGCAGAATGGATAAATAAATGATAAGCATGCAACAAACATCAAAGAGGGATTGTGCGCTTCAAAGGGAATAAGGGCTTTGTGCTCAGCAGGTCCCGTAGTAAAGAATGACTACTTTTCATGTGCACACAGTCTCAGGCGGACGCGTCGTGGACCCCAGTTCCAGTCCGGCCTGTTTAAAATTCAGACCGTTCCGCCCGTGTTGACGCTTCCCAGCCGAGTGGAGCCATCCGTCCACTGTCTTTGTCTCGGCGACATGGTCAGTGTGCTTTGATACGACGTGCCTCGCCACGTAACGTCGTCTTCATGGATTGAGATTTGTCAAGGGGATCTAGAGGTTGTGTCCTCTTTAATTCTAAAAATCCCATCTGTTCTAATATTTATACGATAAAAACCGAGGAGAAGGTGGAGCTGGGTGATAAAGGTTTTTTTTTTTTCTTTCTTTTTTTTTTTGTCATTTTATGTTTGTTGATCTTAAGTGGGGTACACTGGCCTTTATTCAAGAATTTGGTGTTAACAAAAGTATTGAGAACCTTTTGTTGATCACTTGCAGCAGTGAGAACCTTAAAGATTAAAAGTGATGGACGAATTTGTTAAGTGTGTGAAAAGTCGCTTAATAAATCTTTCATAGCATTATCATAATCCTTGACAAAAAAGAAATCATATCTAACCTTTAGTTATATATGATCATTGATAATTATGATTGTCATAATTATCAATAATTATGGCACAATGATTGATATACTGTCTATTTTGTTGATAAAAAAAAAATTATAAAAATGGGTCGGGCAATTATTAGCACTTTATCATACGCCTAGTGTCATATGTTTGTATCTTGGCATCAGTAACAGATGGAAACTAGCTTTGGATGATCTGGTATAATAACAAATATTTTGTATTTGTTCATCAATATGCCCTGCTGAGGAAGTAAGTAATTTTTCTTAAAATAGCCCTGAGGAGGCTTTTGTAAAAATCGAGGACTAAAACAAATTAGTCCTTGATGTAATGCCAATATTCACCCTCTGGAGAAACTCTGACAAATTTTAGAAAGTTGAGCTTTAATCCTAAAACTCTTCAGTAACATTTATGATAACCAAAGGATTGTTGAAGGCATCACTGATAATGCTAAATATTGGATTTTTGTATACGTTTTCTATAAAATGTAAACTTATTAACACAAATTGGTCTAATCTTTATAACTTAATTTTTTCTTTTCTTTTCTTTTCTTTTTACTTCTCTGTGCTCAAATAATCGGACACTTGTTCTTTTCACGTGAACTTGTGACTTGTCGAAATAGAAAGTTGGAGACATGTTGTCTGATTATTTTCATTCCAGATATTTTTTCTTGCCTTTTCTCTTTTCTCTCTGTTCTTCTCCCTCCCCTCCTCCCAGCTCTCCCTTCCTGGTTTTGGTTCATCACTGTGCTCCATTAAAACTGAGGTGACCGACTGTTTTCTAACACCTGCTTATCTCCTTGGTCCATACCGTTGTGGATTTGTATTTCCAGCCTGCTTTGTTGCCGTGCTGTCAGCCTCCTGATATCATGCCTCCATCAGTAATGGATATCAGTGTGTGTGTGTGTGTGTGCGTGTGCGTGTGTGTGTGTGTGATTGTAAATGATGGCTGCGGGAAACTTGCATATGTTGAACGTTTGGCCTGCAAATGTGCTTGCGTGTCGGAAAGCGGCGCAGTGGCTGCGTGCATGACTGTAACCAATGAGAGCGTCGCTCTTCCACGCTGGCTGTTATTGATCATTTGGAGCTGTGACATCATTCCTTTCACCCCTCTTTGCAGCCCCAAAAACAAGAATCCTTGCTTTTCCTGAGTGTGTGATGTGCCGTTTCATTTCATTTTGTGTCTGAATTCCATCAGGAGTAAGAGTGTCTTGGTGACGTGATGGGCGAAAGCTTCCGATGCACAATATCAGCACCCAGCTGAGCATCCTCATTAATGACTTTGCCTGGAGTTGAGGCTTTCGTGCAGTTCTCCATGGAGAAAAGGATTTAATTATGTGCCCTCAAGTAGACAAATAAATTTGTGGATAACGGGCGCCGTGACCTGTGACCCCAAATCTTTAGGTTGTTTTCGCATCTGATAGTCCGGAAGAGTCGGTTCGACTGGGGACCAAAATTGCATCATTTATTACATTTCAGCTGGTGCAGTTCACTTTCACATTACACATCAAATAATCCAAATCCTTTGCAGAACTTGTTCAGCCCTTCACCTGTGGTGGCGCTGCACCAAGGACTACTGAAAGAAATGCCACATCAACCTCTGAGGAAGACACTGAGCACAACTTCCTCGTTCACAAAATGTAAACTAAAACAGAGTAGTGTCATATTTTAGCAGTTGCAGGATTTCTCTTTTGTCTTCGCTAAAAGACCACGAGCCATTTCTCTTGCTAACGCTAGGCACAAGCGTTTGTTTTGGTTTTATTTAACCAGAATGTCTTGTGGTTTTGGAGCGGTGTCTTGTTCGCTTGGCATTCACATATGCATTCGAACCGCACCGGAGTTACCCAAACAGAAATATAGCTTTTTAGCCAAACCAGAGTTCACTTTTCTGATCTGCATTGAGACTTCAATTGCGCATTCACTCGTCCCCAAATGAACCAGACTTTCTAGACAAATTAACTAGAGTTCAATGAAAGTGGACTAAAGCAGGTCGGTGCACCCTGAGTCTTCCAGTCGACCGTATCTTTCTATCATGCTGGAATTTTGATCAGAACACGCTTTGCTAAATCGTGAATCATCATTGGCTTCTCCTGGTTTGTGATTAACTCTCATATTTAACATTGTGATGTTCAACCTCATGCCACTCGGCTGGGTCTGGGTGTTTTGTAATGACCTGGTACCCATCCCTCCCTCTATCTCTCCCCCCTCTGCCTGTAATGGAAGCTTCCATCAACTCTGCACATGGAGGACTATGACGTTCGCTCTGCCGCCAGCATCCTGGCCTCGGTGAAGGAGCAGGAGGAGCGTTTTGAGCAGCTAACCCGAGCCCTCGAGGAGGAGCGCCGCAACGTCACCCTGCAGCTCGAGCGGGCCAATCTGCCACCCAACCCCGCCATCAGTCAGCCACTGGCATGGCAGCAAGTGGTGATGCAGGTAAACGACGGCAACATGGTGGCCGACGCTCCCCCGCCCCCGGCGCCTCCCGCGGCGCCGTTTGACCCGTTCAAACCAGCGTTTCGTGCTCATTCGCCGCACCTCCTCCCCTCTTCCATCTGAGCAAGCTCATCTCCTCTCCCTATTTGCTCATGGTCATCACTTTTTCATGATTGCAGGGATTCTGTAATCTCTGTTTAATTTCCCAGTGATTTGGGACACTCAGGACCCGCTGTCCTGGATGTTGTGCAATAATCTCCTCTGTGGTGACTCATCTTTAAAAAGGGAGCTGATGAGATTCAACCTTTCATTTTGTCTCCCTTCACTTCCCCAATCTTCGCCACCTCGCGCCCTCCCGTCTTATCTCCTTTCGCCCACCGGTCTCAGAAGCTGCCCGGTGGTACTCTGTAGTGGATGTGGCCTTTTTTTTTTTTTTTTTTTTTGACAGCTGAAAACGTCTTTCAGGCATTATGAGTCGAACCAAGACTTGTATCCTCCTTTCAGTCTACCCCGGGGCAGTTGTGTCTTCAATGCAGCTTACCACTATCAAGATGTGAATGTGTGAATAATTAAATGCAATGAAAAGTGCTTTGGAGTCCTTGGGCTTGCTTAATGCGCCATACAAATTAAGGCCAATTACCATTTAGAGATCTAACTGAACCTTTAACTGAACAGAAATCGCTTAAAGCAATCCCTCCTAACAACCTAAACTCAAACATTGCTAGTTTTTTTTTCTCCCTTTTGAAGAACTTACCAACTTTATATGGATTTCTTGAAAGAAACCCATATAATGTTGGCTTTACATTGGCGGTCGTGCAGACGTTCTCTCCATCGGTTCAGCAATGTTTTGGCTTTTTAATGAGAAGAGAACTTCTCATGTATGATTTCTATGCGGTTGTGTTCCAGTGCTCTTCACAATTATACTAACATTTTTATATAATCCTTTTGTTACTTGAGGAGGTCTGACTACTCTACCAACCTTTATGCTTCACTGAGTGACTAACAGACACGTTTTAACCCAAAAGTCTCAGGAGACGCAATGGTTCTATGTTCAGTAAGCAAAGATAAATACTAAGGCAGATTTAAGGGAGGTTTCTAATCCTCGGTAGTGTCATCAGTTTTCAAATTTATAAATGCTATTGTGACCTCCATAAATTTTACTCTAAATTTTAAATCAAATATAAGATGTAAACAAGAACTAGTTCATGTTGGAGCAATGAACTTTGTTCAGAATGTTCAGTGGATGAGCAATGAACACAAATTGGTTAATATCAACTTGAGTAAAGTATGTTTAGAACTAGTTAGGATCTCACTGGGACATTGGGATCAGTGAGTGTCAGGGCCTGAGGTCAAGGCCAGTTTTTCTGAGACAGAGGCCAAGACTGGACCTACCAAGACCAAAGTTAAATGTTTATAGTTCAACAAATATTTCAAAACATTGTGTTTTGATTGTACCCTACAAAATGCAAAACTTACTTACTCAAGCAAAACTGCTTCTTGTTATCAGACTAGTAACTGTCATATTGATCTAATATTCAAGTTATTAGGTTCACTAAACACTGAATTCATCAGCTTAGATTTAATAATGGCGCAGAAAAAAAATACAAACCATGATAGCAATAAAGATGTCATATCAAGGCATGGAGTCAAAGTCGGTTCTTCTGATATCAAGACCAGGAAAAAGCCCTCCACCACCCCTGGTTAGTTTATCATCATTTTCCATGTCGGCCATCTTTGAATGTTGGGACTCCCTGCAACGTAACGCAACAGACGCGGTATACTGACAAACATCTCTGAAGCCTCACCGCTCGTAAATTAGGACGCCAACTCGTGTGATTGGCACCGCTGATGAGACTCGTTTTTGCTTCCATCAGAAATGAAACTGATTCGAAACCAATTTGGTGTCAAGGCAGGCGGGCCGGGGGGCGTCGAGGAGGCGATACGTGCGGTGAGAACCCGTTCCTCTTGACACACACACGAGGGGATAAAGATGCATCAGGTTGTTCCCTCCGTCTCTGCCTTCTCGTCGCTGAGCTTTCACCACAGACTCTCACACAATCCTGAGGCGGAATGATGGATTAAAGCCGACTGTGGATCGCTAACTGAGGGTTTAGATTCACAACCCCGGTGCCAGACTCAATGAGGTCTGACATTACTTAAAGCCGGGGTCATGGAGGAAAAGGCTGGAGTAAGTCTGATTAGTAAAATGAGATGAAAGTAGACAACTAATGAGCATGATAAGGCGCTGATCTAGATAGCACTCCTCTACAGGGCACTGAGCGCTGAAAGGACTAGGCCTAAACATCGCTGGGCAGCTAACACTTTTATTTGCCTTTATCATTATTATCAGCTCATTAACACAGGCGGCTGAGTGTGCAGCAAATAAACACGAGCCCAATTATCTTTAGCTTGTGTTAGTTGGAGGCTTTCAACATATTGTAACATACTGCATTGAACACAAGACGTTTTTTTCTTGTCATTCTCCTCTATTCTGGTTAGTTTCTGTTGAATCATCGTACTCAACATCACTGTGATGACACAAAAGGTGATACCGTGATGGCCTGACATTGTCACAGAGTGAGCGGGAATGCATGGCATTTACATCTTTCAAAAGTATTTACACAGAGTGTTTTGGAGGGATTATGCGGCAGGTCAACACAAACTACTGCATAATTCCAGTGGGAAAGGAGAGTCACTGACGTTTTTCTGAAAAATCTGAAAAAGCTTAGTGTGCATTTGCTCTCGGTTGTCTTTACTCTGACACCCCAAATTAAAAATCCAAGCCAGATCTAACAAAACATGACCGTCCACTGAAAGCTCAAAGAAGACGCTATCGAGACTCGTGATAATCTGGATTAGCCGCAGAGACGCAACAATGTGGTGACAACTGTTAGTTGTGCAGCCTGTAAAGTTGGTCGTTTTGGAATGATGGCAAGGAGAAGGCTTTTGTTTGGCTTGCAGTTTGAAAAGCCATGGGTTCCTGGTAAATACGTGAGAAGATGCTTTGGTCAAAAACCGAAGCTTTGGCCCAAATGTCAAAACCAGTGGAAGACTGATCTGCATCACCAACAGGAAGCACGGTGGTTGCATCGTCCTGCTGTGTTCTTGGTAGTAGGGACAAGAAAACTGCAGGGAAATAAACAGAGGAAAATCTGCTGGATGTTGCAAAAGACTCAAGTCTGGGATTGAGGTTCTTCTTCCAGCAGGATAATGAGCCTAAGCATTCAACCACAGCTACCACTGAATGATTTGAATCAAAGCCTATTCATGTTAGAAAGTCCTCCATGAATCAGTTGAAAAACTGTACAGCATATAAGCTCTCCATACACTCTGACTAAGATGAAGCTATCTTGGAAAGAAAAATGTCAAATGCCAACGAGGAAAGCTGGTAGAAACGTATCAGAAGACTTGAAGCTGTGATTGCATTGAAATATAGTTCTGCGCAGTATTGGCTCATTAGAAAAGACAGATGAACGTCACAATTTGGATCTGCATACGAGAAAAAATCTGTGGTTGTGCAGTACTTCCTGTTTGTCTGACCCATGAAATCCTGTTATTTGTAGTCTCTGGTTGTAACGTGATGAAATGTGGAAAACCGAAGGGGCATTAACGGATTTACACAACGCCGTATTTTACAGTGCGTCAAGTGGCGATAATGTGTTGCCGTCTGATGCTGAATTTGGGTTTCATTAGGGAATTAAGAGGTATTGACAATTTTCTCTGTACCAAAGAGCTGGATGGATTTCTGCTCCAGTTTCTAGCAGAAGGCTGATCCTCATTCACCTTGACACAGCACTTTATGAATACCCATCGAGGAGGAGAATCACTGTTTATCCTTCACCATTCAAGAAGGATCGTCAGGACAATGCTGTCGGAGAGTCCATTAGCTTGTCTGATGAAATTACTTGTGTAGGCTCAGTGACATGGAACAATGCGCCTTAGAATCTGAATCCATTGACGTCCCCCAACATGTGATCACTCACACACAGAGATCGCGCCCTTTTGTTGCTTAATATGACTCTGCCCCTAGTAATTGATTTTTGCCAGAAGGGGCATTGTGATCAAGGCTATGAAAGGTCAAGTGTTGACTGGTGACCGTGTTTGGACAAAAGCAGGCAGCGCTCAGAAAATCGTGTCTGTATGGCGCTAGAAGAGCGGGTGACCTCATTCCACATGCTGGACTGCTTATCTATCCGCCTGTGGCTGCTGGCCAACACATACAAAGACACCATCTTGAGATTCATGGAAAAGAAAACGTGGGGATAATTTGTCGCTTCATGGGTGTCATAAAATGTAGATGCCTTGGTTTGTGAGGGTCTGTTTAATGGGCTGCTGGTAGAGGCACATTGTGCCCTTGGTCGAATGTTATGAGGAGTTCTCAAAGGTTCTGAGCTTCACAGAGTGGGAACAGTGCAGCCTTTGATCTGTGCTGAAGATGTACAAGCCTGGGCTCTGCAATGGCAACCAGCAATCGCTCCAACCTCCCTCCATCCCTTCACCCACTTCCATCCATACAACAACTCCCCTCCCACCACAAAGTCCTGTCTAGGAACAATGGATACAAAAGGCTGGGGGTGCTATAGCGACAGAAGATCTGTCCTTCCAATGCCAGGGCCTGGGAGCTGCTGTACCCTTGTAAATCACCTGCCTAACAATGAGCTTTAGTTTTTAGCTGACCCCCTCCCTGAGTCTCTCCTGTCTTCTCCATCAGCGTCGTTCTTGCCTCCTATAAACCCCCTAATCACATTGTTGAGAAAACATCCCCTTTGTTTATTGTTGTATCGCTCACTGTTCCCATATCCCTCCAACAACACTTTCCCCTTGTTATAAAGCAGCCTGCGGAAGTCATACCAACAGTTTCTTACAGTAAAATAGGCTGCTTATTGCTCTTGGTCGTGTCCAATTATTTCTCACCATAGTTCAAACCTACAAGAACGCTCAGGAAGCAGCGTTGAACAATGAAAGACTTGTGTTAGTCTGCAAAGACGGATGCACCTGAGAAAAACTAAGCTTTATTGTGGGGTGGTTTGTCTATTAATTCGTTGGTGGGCTAGTTTCTTCCCACCGCTCAATAAATTAGAGGTTCTTAAAAGCCCACTTGTACATGGTGTAATCTGCAGTGACAGTACCTTAGTACCAGTGACAGTACCAGTGACAGGGCTTATTTTAGACTGGAGAAAAAAATAAATCAGAAAAAGTAACTGCAAAAATTTTGCCAACTTGACCAACGCTGGAGGCAAAACTGGTCAAATTTTCATGCCATTTCATCACAACTGTTTAAACCTATTATACTCTCTAAAAAAACATAAGCAGTATCAGTAGCTGCATGTTTTTGTTTTGTTTTTTTTTGCTTTATGAGAATCTCTTTATGCACCGAACTGGATGATCGGTGGTGTTTAACTGGTCAAGGGCATCGCCTCAAGCCACAACGTACAAACAGAGAGGAAGATTGCTAATGTTTTTGAAGGACGGCCCTGATAGTTTGGGTTTAAACTACGGCACATCTGTTAGAAATAACGTCCTTCTCCCTCACGAGACCCCGGTGCCATCTGAGGAATGTGACCTGACCCTTTCCAGTGTCCGGCAGGATCGCTAAACGAAGTCTGGATGAAGAAAACAAAGTCAAGTGAAAACAGTCCCAACTTTATCATTGGGCTAAAGGTGTTCTTCAAAGCACTGTATTAATTAGCCCCAGGAGTTTAACATATCTGTGTGACGTTTTTACTGCGTGAATTACACGCCTGTAAATGGTGAGCAAAATGAGAAACAGAAGCATCAGTGAGGCTTGTTTTGGCTCTTCTTTCCACGGGGTAAACTTGCACCTACTGAGCAGTAACACCAGATTCTGAAAAAAATCAAACAAGTCGTATGAAAAACAAGCGTTTTTCATTTTACCCCAGTGTTCACTTTGCTGGAGTTCATCTTGGAGCAAATACTACCTTAAATCCAAGTTTCTGGTGAATTCCAGCAGTCATGTAATCCAGGGAGCAGTTCTAATTAGGTAATACGGATGGATGTTTGTTTGGATGCCTGAGGCCAGATTCTTCATTTAAGGAACCTCCAACAGGCAGGTAAACCTACTAATGGAAAACAAAAATCCCCACTAGACCCTCAGCAGAGGCAACCTTGACTCTCTGCTCGATCATTTCTGAGCAGAATTAGCTCGCATTCTTGACTCCTTTTATTGGTAACAGAAAGGATCCTTTTGGGATTCGCTGCCTCTTGTAAATTATCACATCTCCACCCGCGTGCAGTAAAGATATCAGCATGCCTGCTTTTAGCAGCAGGAGTGTTTTTGCAGAAGCAGGGGTCCGCTGTTAGCGTTCACATTAGAGCTGCAGAGACCAAAGCACGTCTTGGCTTCGCACTCTGGGAGGGAGGGTGGGGGGGTGACCTTGTTGAGGTCCGGACTTGCTTTAGGCCGAGGCGCATCTCGGCAACTCTTTAAAGGAGCCTGGAATTAACTGACCTTTGGTGTTTTATGTAACAGAGTAGCACACGCACATGCAATCTTAAAATCACGCAGCTGGTCTTCTGTCGAGTCAGGTTGTAGGGTCTTCTTTATAGACCAGCACATTTTGAAAGACCAGTGTGCTAAAAAAAAAAAAAAAAAAAAACTGCTTCAGACAAAATCTTTGCAGAAGAAACAAGGACCTACAGAACCTTGCAGAAATATTCGTGCCCTTTAAACTTTTGCGTATTTTCTACTTTACAATCGCAAACCTTATCCCACTGAGTTAATCATCTAGACGTCGGAAGAGTAGAAATGACTGTCACGTCGAGGCAATGTCCTGATTTACACACAGATAATTGTTGTTATTCTTCTGTTTATTTCATAAGAGACAGTGCACATCACATGCTGTGCCAGAGTTAGCTACAGAAGCTGGGTTTCCTCTGCAGTCCATACAGATTTGGTCCAAACTCAGTTAAAAACATGCAAAAATGCATAATCTGAAGCTAAAGGAGAGCTTTATTTAAATCAGCATGAATAACTCATTTTATAGTTCTTGAGCTGTGACATTGTGGTGACGTGTGTGGAAAAAGCCCTAATTTTCCTTCATTTGAAGTTAACGTGATTTGTGCATTTGTGCCATACTGACAGATGGAAACAATGTGCATTTTAATCGTAAGTGTCTGCACTGGCATAGTATCTCAGCGACCGAGTAGGAACAGAGTTTCATTCTGAATGCTGAACAAGTCTTCAGTGGTTACAATAGCGGCAATTAAACCAGGAGTGATGCACGTTAAAAGTCCTTGACTTGTACAGTACTTTCAGGCGGTGACCCTGGTGAGTAGCTCTTGTAGTAACCACGTAGTTTATTTTAATATCTGTCACCAAGGCCAGTGAAGCTCAAACTTCTAAAAATGATGCTACTCGACATGCTGTTGACTGGTGTTTGGAAAGCCATCGATCCAGGAGTGCAAAGCCTGCAGATCAGGAAGACTGAGGGTGTCAGCTTTTGTGGATTTGTGGATTTGTGTAAGATGGATTCCCACTGAGTGTTAATGCATATTGAGATCATTTTGGCAGTTATAGGCAGGGACAGGAGTTTTTAGAGAGGGTGTCAAGAGTTCGTGAATTTTAGCTACATCAAAAATCTGTTGCCCCTAAACCACTGCAAACCAAATTTAACCTATTTATTGGTGGTTTACGTGGTAGATGTTGGCCTATCAACCATGCATGTAGTTTCCTTTCCTTTTTTACCTTTTTTTTTTTTTTTTTTTTTTTTTTTTACAATCAAAATCTAAAAAGTGAAATTGTGTTTGGCCCACTTTGCTCCGAGACCCATGAAACAATCCAGTGGCAATCCATTGCCTATTGAATCTCGACAGGACAGCCTTTAGTGGTGCTCAAGTCTGAGTCCTGTGGACGATTGGCAATGGGGAAGCTACTGCTGAAATGAAGCCATGAGAAGTTCTGGTTGCAGTTTGACACAAACAATGTGGGGGAAACAACAAACATATGGCAGCGGCACTATGTTGTGGGGATCCGGGGAACCTGATCGGAGTCGATGCTAAACGCAGGACGGGCGTCTGGAAGAGGCACCCGGACATGTTACGGTTAGTGGTTCCACTGTGACTAACTGTGAAAAGGTACAACAGGTACAAATACATTTGCGAGGCAAAATTAGAAGCAAGGAGTTTTAAATTCCTGGCACAGCTGCTGATTACGAGCAACAAATGAATAACCTAATTCATTAGAAAAGTCTGATTTAGGCTGAGTCAGTAAGAGGAATTACTCCGAAAGTCTGGCAGAAACATGGTCTTTAGGGCATAAAACAAATGTTTAACTTGCATAATTTTAACATACCCTTCAGCAGTAATCCATCAAGATTATAGAGACTCCATAACAGGGGAGAGGTGTCTGAAATAAATTACGTGTGTGCCATAATGTCAGATAAGCTCCCATTATGTGTGTTTGTGCCTCACTGCTTGTCCTCGTTACGCAAGGGGGGGAAAAAAAATGAAAATCTAATCTTATTATGGGTGTACGACAAATCTTGATGTGCGTATATATTATTGCAACATTAAAACTGAAAATAGAGCCACCACTGATGTGAAGTGATGGCGTTTAAATAGTTTTATCCCCTGAAATTAAGCTAAAATTGCCTTTTCGGGAGACAAAAGCCGCTAATAGACGGGAGCACAATCCCCCGCGATGCTGACGAGCCAGTTTTTTCGAGTGCAAAATAAAACATGATGGTAAAAGTCATTAGATAAGGGCTTTCTTTCTTACTTTCTCTCTGACTGCGCCATTGTTAGAATAAGAAGCAGTCAGTCAAAGCAGATAATCTTTCTCTGGAGGCTCTCGCAATTGTACATAATTCTGGTCTTGTGACCTGAACACAGTGCAGTGATTGTTTCAGAGAAGATGGAGCAGCAAAGGCCCGTGTTGTCGCCGTCTTTCCTTTTCAGAACCCTTCTTTGTATTTGGTCGGATATTTTTTTAACCTCATGGTGAGACCTCGGCAGCCAGAACAAGCGGTGCCTTCTCGGCAATGAAAGTGATTTGGCATTAAGCTACACTGTCGAGACGGATTACAATATCCACATTGTTTCACGTGGCAACCAGCACAATTAGTGTTTGTTTTTTGTTTTGTTTTTTTTTTGTCCACTGTACAACCTTTTTCCTCTCAAACTTCTTTCCCTCCGTCCTGCTGCACATCTGCCGTCATTAACGGAAGCGGAAAACGTGATGTTAACAGATGTAGCTTCACCGGAGGTGTCTGGCTGTCAGCTCGCGTCTTGTTGCTGAACATTAACCTTTCCACCATCTGCTTCGCACCATACATCTCGACGGCGTGCAGCAGATTGCAAAGGCTCTCGTTCCGGCTCCAGCAAAATTCATACACCCTTACACACTGTTTTACCACTTCAGTTGCCGGGCAAGACTGAAAATAATAATTTTTCCTTCCTGTCCCTACTCTCTTGCTGAGTCCTGGAACAGATTAAATGACGGAAACTATTTCAGTCTCTCTGTATTTCAGCATTCTTTTCAGCTCAATTTAATGCACTAAAGTCCAATTAGTGCCTTTGAAAATGTTTTTGAGCTTTTTCTGTCACATTACAGCCACAAACTCCAATTTATATTAAAGGATTTGCTTTGGTAAAGAAACATGAGGCAGATGAAATGGAAGGTATGGAAGAGGATTGGGGCCACTGAAAATAAAAATTAATAATAATAATAATAATAAAAAAGGTCTGCTGTTTTTCCTCTGAATTCTGTGTTTAATTGACTGGATAAAAAATAAATCACTTCAATCCGACATGTTCTTCCAGAAAGTAAGCTCTCCTCCTGCACAAACTCGCATCTCAGCCATCGAAGCTGGTTGCTCCACGGTGTCCAGGTGCTGCCTTAAAGTCCGATTTCTGAGGACAAAAATCCTCATTCTGAGATTAAAGTCATAATTCAAAGGGAAAATCGGAATGAAGAGAAAAATAATGAGAAAAAAAAAAGTCAGAATGCATTTACATCAAAACCGTAACCAGTTTGAAAGTGTAAAAGTAAAAAAAACCATCGTTGGATAAGACACAGATATATTAAAAAAAAATGTCCCGATTGCCTTAAACCATATAGGGAACACAGCTAACATGTGGGAAGATCGCTGCTTCGGTCAGACGAGCTCAAAATGTAACTTTACGGCCAACATGCTAAGCCCTGCGTGTGTCAGATTCCCATGGCATGGCGAGCGTTTATAAAGCTCGCCAGGGGGAATGTGGGTCGTCTGGATGGTGGCTGAACGGGCTGCATCAGTCATTTCAGATATGGCAGGTTCTGTACCTGCTTCTGTGTTATACGCTGCTACACAGAAGTTTCTGGAAATACTGAGATTGAAAGTGAGGGTAAGGACTGTTTTCTGATCGATTGGTCTTACTCAGCTGTGGGGAGCTTTCATCCTCAGCTGAGTTCTTTGGCCCTTCCTTAACCAATTCATCTTCAACCTCATCATGTCTGACTTCTTCCTCACTCCGTTCTTCGCCTCTTCCATCCAGTTGTCTACATTTGTTCTTGCTGTTTCTTACTGTTGCCGTCTGGCAACAGGACAGTGTGAGCAGCGCAGGGGTTGCAGGTAATAGCACTTACTGACGCTTACGTCTCCAAAAACAACACGAGGCCCTTTAGGGTGAGTATTCCTGCTGAATGTGTGCTTCTGAAGCAGCTCAGACAGATTATGCTGGCGAGAACGACTTCGGCCCGACGCCTGTCATATCCATCAACCCGGCCACTTCACCTCAGCGATAAACAAACACAGTTAGAGAGGCAGTGGCCAATCAAAGGCACGTCTTGCAGACACTGAGTGACGGCAGTATAAGGTTTTTCTTTTTTTATTTATTTTTTTAAATCTTCAGACTGGCAGAGCGGTTCGTCTTCTATCCGAACTTGAAATGTACAAGCAAAGCAACAAAGGAAACACATTGCACGTATGAGAGAATGTGAAAAAATACCTGGCATATGAGTATTTTGCAAGGCAACATAAGGACGCACATTCGTTTGTTGCCCGTAAGAAGGAAAGGACTCGTACCGGAGGTTACACGATGCAACCTGATGGGTTTCTCACCCCATTCTATGCAGTTGTACATAAGGAGTTGAGAATTCATGTGACTTCACATGCTCTATGTGATTTCAGTGTCGTCTCTTCCCCCTTTCGTATAGTGAAAATTCAGGTTGCGTTGACAAAAGCTTCTTGGAGGAAAGATGAGACCAAACAAGCCGTTGTTTGGTCTCATCAAAAGATCGTCAAAAGAATTACAGCACTATAAAACACACTGATATCAAGAGAAATAATATGTAAATATTTTAGCTCTTAAGAGTCCTCCATAAGCTATTAGTGGTGTTTTAGATTCATGTGCTGGAGGCCCCGCGGATCCCAATCACAGCTTTCTGCTGACTCTGGCTGATTGCGACTTTGAAACGTTCCTATATGTAATTTGAATTTTCAGATGACGGATCCTGCTGACTCTGTTGACCCATTGGCTTTTCCGCTTGTAGGTTGAGGGCCATATCTCTACTTTTTGGAGTTTTGCAGGGATTTAAAAGTTAAATGTCACTCCACTGCAAACTATGTACATTATCTTTGGTTTCAAACCCTAAATTCATTACAGAGTCATCATCATTATCAGTTACCTTCAAAAGACATGAAGTCAGTTCAGATAAGTCCACCTCATAACAAAATGTAACGTAATCCTGGTGTGCACATGGTGCAGTGCAGAGGCAATGCAACAAAGACACAGAGGTTTCCCTCACAACTCAGCAAAAAGGTTCTGGAGGGTCAAAGATTAGACTTGGATTGTAAAAGTAAAAGCCTCAAGAAAAGAAGGAAGGAAGGAAGGAAGGAAGGAAGGAAGGAAGGAAGGAAGGAAAGAAGGAAGGAAGGAAAGAAGGAAGGAAGGATGCCACAGGAAGGATGCATCCTTCCTGTGGCAAGGATGCATCCTGTGGCATCCTTTCCTGCCACAGGATGCCACAGGAAAGGTCAAAGGAATGGTCTGTCCATGCGACAATCTACAGATCTGGACTTCAGGTCGCAACAAACGGCTTAGAAAACCAACCAACACCACCAAAAACACAGTAAAATATATTCATAGTACAAACATTTAGAAAAAGGAGATGGGCATTTCTAAAGTACACATGTGCAGATTAATGGGGACTCCACAGAGCAATGTCGCTCCTTGCTTCTGTTCTCACCAGTATTGCCCTGGGCACTTAATGGATTTTTAAACAGAGTTATGAAAATCTCTCTGTTATGTTTAAGTGGCGCAAATGGATAGTGATACTGCAAATCGCATAAAAGAAAGGACTTCAGCTCAGGGTACGAGGGTTGCGTTAGTAAAATGCTCCTCTGCGGTACCCTTGGTCGCATTCCTGTTGCTGTTGTCGAAAGCGGAGAGATCTAAATGTAATGGTGCATGGTGAGCCAGGGCTTTCATTAGGAAGAAATGAAGCAGTAACATCCTGGGACCTAAAACAGTGCTGCCGAGCTCGTGGAATGTGAAACCTCAGCCGTTCCCCCCCCCTCACGTCCCCCGGACCCCTCCTCTGTTTGCCATTTTCTCTGTTTTCGTCTCGACCAGTCATCCTTTCTGCTCGCTCTCCTGTCTTTTCAACCGTCCCCTCAGAGTTGTCTTTAGTTGAGCCTCCATCGGCATTATTAGATTAACATTCCTGCTCGGTCTCGGTCGCAGGCACAGTTATTTGAATGTGAATTCTGTCACGTACATCCGAGCTCTCCCTTATATCAAGTGCAACGAGAAGAGTGTCTCAAAGAGGAGAAAAGGAGCTGTGTGTGTGTGTGTGTGTGTGTGGAGGGTGTAAAAATTTGCAGAGTAGCTCGTGGGATGCCTTCGATTCAATAGGGGCAACTTTTGTTTTGTGTGTGAGCCCCAGTCCCCCCCCACCCCCCTCTTCTTTTTTCTCCTCTCTCTCTGTCTGTGCCAACAAGGGGGAGGGGTTGGCGGTCTGACAGACCGCGGCAACTGGGGAGCAGAGAGGGAGCTGGTCCCACCCCACTTGATGCCAGAGATAGAGGGGAAAGACATTTACCCAATCGGAGAAAGCTGCCACATTCCCGGTCTCTGGGAGTCTGTTCTCCCAACCTCAGAGGTGTTTTCTTCCTTTCGTGAGGCAAAACTTTTTTTTTTTTTTTTTTTTTTTTTTTTTTTGCTGAAATGTAGCTGAAATGTGCTATACAAATAAAATTTGACTGATTGATTGATTGATTTTGTTTTTGCCTCACGTCTTTAACGGAGAGCCCGTTTCTGTTGGGGAGAAGGAAAGGCTTCTTACGCCGCCTTCGGTGTCTCATCAATTCGCACATGAATAAAACATCTCTGTCAAATGAGAAATCCCTGTTCTCTCTCAGCTCTGTCTGACCTGCCACACATCAGAATTACATTGGAGAGCGAGGAGATCTTTCTTTCAAAATAAAAGCGTTTAGGTGAAAGAAGCAAGTCAATGCTTCTTGCCTGAAAAAGACACAGCCAAAATGTTTATTAAATACTGATATTTACGAATTGAATGTCACATATATTATGTGGAGCGTTCTTGTAAGCTGTATGTCCCTGGTGTTGGTGTCGTACACCAACTAGTTTTGCAGATTTTTGCGCTCTGATCTGTAACAGATCTTCATTGGTACATGCTTGCAGTTTTTCCTAGACGTACTAGTTTTATACAAATAAACTAAATTTGAGTATTATAAATGAATACGCCTTGCAGCAAGAAGGTCCTGGGTTCGATTCCCGGCCCGGGGTCTTTCTGCACGGAGTTTGCATGTTCTCCCTGTGCATGCGTGGGTTCTCTCCGGGTTCTCCGGCTTCCTCCCACAGTCCAAAAACATGACTGTTAGGTTAATTGGCCTTCCCAAATTCTCCCTAGGTGTGAGTGTGTGTGTGCGTGGTTGTTTGTCCTGTTTGTCTCTCTGTGTTGCCCTGCGACAGACTGGCGACCTGTCCAGGGTGTACCCCGCCTCTCGCCCGGAACGCAGCTGGAGATAGGCACCAGCAACTCCCGACCCCGTTAGGGAGAAGGGTGACAGAAAATGGATGGATGGATGGATGGATAAATGAATACAAAATTTTATTGCAGTGTATTTCGATTAAGGCAAAGTTAATTTAAAAGCACAGGTATGTTAGATTAGTGACTGTAACATTTGCATTGTTTTAAATTTAAAAAAAAAAGGGTGGATTGACACCCTGTATGGGTTTCTAATTATTATATGTACAAACTTTTTTTGTTGCAGTGACAACATATTGCATTAATTAATATTGGTCTTATAGGTATATTTGCTGTTCTCTAGCACAGTAATTACATATAGAAAATATATGGAAAAATGTTGAATTATGCAAAATAGTAAGTGATTCTTGTCCTTTACTTTGAAAAGTTTTGCCACAAACCATTTCATTAGTATAATTTGTGTGCAACTTCTAGTTTCAAAAACAAAAGTGACTTTCTATATTCTTTAATTTTTTTTTATTTTTATTTTTATTTTTCGAGCTTTCAGTTCATAAACTCCGCGTCCGCAGTTTTATTTTGTAAAACAAAAAGCACCGCCTCGCTTCCGGCGCCGGTGCGGCTAACGGCGGGCGGCTTCACGCAGCCGAGCAGAGGATGGCCGCCTGCGTCTGAGCCGCTGCCGCTGCGCTCGCGGAGGGGAAAACTCAGCGTAAATAAACAAGAGAAACGTGACGAGTCGGAGAAGAAGAAGAAGAAGAAGAAGAAGAAGAAGAAGAGAGGAGGCAGAGGAGAACTTTTCCGAGAGGAGGACGCATTTCTCCCTGGAGGTTTCCATTTTGTGTCTTTTTCATTGAAATACACCTTTAAAAAAAAAAGAAAAAAAAAAGAAGAAAGAAACCGAACGGGGGGATTTTGGACCATGCCCGCTGAAGTGAAGCAGGTTAGTGTTGCTCTCGTTGCACCTCCAGCCTAATTGTTTTCCTTCTAATTGTCTTGCGCTGCCCAGGGACCGCTCGCGTTTTTTATCCTCCAACTTCCCCTTATTATTTATTTATTTATTTATTCTTCTTCATGCGACCCCCCCCCCCACCCCCACCCTCACCCTCACCCTCTTCACACACCACAGCTGAGAGATAATGAGATTTGTGGATGTCTTACATTGGTAGCAGCAGCGTGCATAGTGCAAGGCTTGCACTCATATAGAGCGACTGAGCATCCATTCATATATGAGTGGACGCTGATCATTTTTTTAAAATTTTATTTATAATAAACTGTTTGCTTGGACAATTCTATAAATAGCCATCCCCATACATGTTTAGTAGCTGTGTGTGTGTGTGTGTGTGCGTGTGTGTGTGTGTGTGTGTGTGATTACTGTGAGTTATGGGCGCCCTGACACCTTCAGAGGCTCAAATGTGTCATTGGCTCCTATAGAAAGATGGGGGCATGTTGTGAAAAAATAGTTTCTGCGAGGCTCTGAATGAGCCCAGCTTGGGATTTATTGCTCATAGACTGTTGTACCAAGTGTGTGAGAACTCTTTTTGTCTCTCTCTTTGCACACATACCGCGGGAATGTGCCATTTTTTTCTCCTCGTTCTTCTTCTTCATCTTCTTCTTCTTCTTGCCACAGTGAGTTTGTTACCATGTCTGCGTGTGGGCGTGTGCGTACCAGGGCATGATGTGCATACATCACTGGAAGCGGTTTCCTCTGTTTGAAGAGCATCCACAAGGCTGCCTACACCATCTCACTCTTCTCTTTTGCCGCCAAGCTTGGCAGCGCTCGGCGAAGTCGACTCTGAAGTAAAAACGGAGAAGAAAAAAAAAAAGAAAAGAAGGAAGAGAAGGAGAGAAACTATGATTGAATAAGGTCAAGTTGTCACGCGGGGTGAGAGGGGCGGAGATGCCGAGCTCCTGTTTGACGGATAAAAACATTCTGTCAGCTCGCCACTTTGCGCTGATAATGGCTCTTTAACAGATGCTTCTGTGGCCAAGTGTTACCTGACGGCCGGAGGATAAGCTGACCTTTTCTCACCCACAAACTCTTTGTTCTCTTTCGCCGCCAGGGCACTTCGATAAGTTTCAAGGCTGGACTCGAGTGAGTGCAGAATGAACTGAAGGTGTGGGGAGAGGTGGGCTGTGTCGGGACACAGGCTCAGAGGAATGAGACCAGACGCATGTCAGTAAGCCGAGACCGCGTTCTCCTCAGCTGTGTCATGGAGCGGGTCAGGTCCGGCTGTGTCCGTGACCCTCCACTCCCAAAGACTCGGATTGTATTCATGGTTCTTGCCCAGAGCAGCTTTGTGGTGTGACCTTTTCAACTCCAATGTGCATTCTTCAGCTGGACCAGAGCTGCAGTCCGCAGTCTCTTTGGAAAGGCCTACACACTCCTTGTACTTTTTCTGTTTCACATTGCAGACACAAAGTTCTACTTATTCTACTTATTGCGAAGTAAAAAATGTATATTTTTTATGAATATACATTTGAAAAGTGGAGGTATCATCCCCTACACGAGTCAACGTGTCTCCAGCAGCATCTAGAGGCTGAACTTTTTTGGTCAGCAAGATCAGATGATCAGCATTCAATAAAATAAATAAATAAATTACACAACAATGAAAAACATTTAACAAATAATTTCAGTCTCTTTCAGGGATAGATTGGAGGGCTGCAGGTGTCATGACATGCGTTAACATTGGAATTCAACTACATGCTGATTGACTCTGTGTACTAATTCAGTTATTTCCCAAAACTCTTTTTTTTTTTTTTTGTAAGAAGATATGTATAATTTTCTTCCATCATGCAGTCATGCACTTCCTCGTTCTGATCTATCTACCAAAATTCCCAATAAAACATGTTGATGTTTACAGTTTCAAGAGTTCGGGGGTTTTTTAATATGTCTGCAAAACCCTATAAATGTGTCAAAGTCGACGTCCGCATTGTTGTTTTGGGTGTCGTTCCCCTTCATGGAACTGGAGCTGAGCTCGTTTGGATTCCTTCTGATTGTTCCCTTTATAGCGGCGATGCTCTACACTGCCCCCTCAAGATTTCCAGCCTCTAAATCAGCCGTTATCATCAGAGGAATATTGACAGCTAGGGAAATGAGACAAATACCGCTCTGCCTTGGCCTTGTCTTAATGCTGCTGCGGAGCTTACAGTAAATTAGTTTTAGCCTGCTGAAGATTACTGGATAGCCCACAATAAGTGGGGGAGCCAGCACCAGGCTGAGTTAAAAATAAAGTGGCCTTTATTTGAGAGCTGCGCCGGTAGGGTAGGGCCCCGGATCCTCTGAATTCAGGTGCGGAGGCTGAAGGACCTCAAGTTCATAAAAAATAGAAGAACAGATTTGTCGCGAAGGGATGGTGGGGGGAGGAAAACATTATGAATAATCCAGAAGTCGTCATCTTGCCAAGGCCTTTGCAAAACCTGACTTTACTTTCTCTCCGCAAGCAAGAAGGACCCATCTGAATAACAAAATAATTCATCTGTGATTCAGCCAAAGACCAAAGGAGGTCTTGTCTACAGGCGGCGGGGTATTGCCAGATTCCTGACAGCAAGCAGAGCGTTTTAGATGCAGCCACTGAGCGTTCTGCCCCGTCTCTCAGACGCTTTTTGATTTCTTACTGAAATTAAAAAGCTGTCACACACTTCTTTCTGCGGGGGTGTTTTTGCATGACAGCTCAAAGGTCCCCGCCTGTCTTTTTCCATTCCTCTCCTAGGGCCCCTCGTGTGTCTGAAGAAGACGATGCACGAATCAATATTTGAAGACATGTAGAGCACGAGGAGTGCCGGCGTTCTGGGACTGGGGAGGTCACACAAGAATGATGCCAATGACCGGAAACATATGAGGGGCTCAATAGCTGCAGAGTGTCCATTATTGTACTGGGGGCTGGGTAGGCAATGGGGGTCTGCAGGAGTTGTGGTTGCTGTGGTGTTTTGGAGGCAAGAATGTTTTGATCATATGGTGCCGCAAGGCCCAGTGACTGTTTATACCAGATGGCATAGTACTCCATTTTATGGTTCCCATGTTTCCCATATCGTGACTTGACATGTCACTGTATCTCCCACCACGCCCTTCCTGGACACCACCTATCGCTTTTGATGTTTATTTACTTAGTTTACAAGGAGCATGGATGAGAGATGATCAAATCCCTTTGCACAGTCACCCCTTACTTTTAGCACTGATGGGAAGAGCTCGACGTGTCAAACCTTGTGGCCAGTCAGAGCTTTAAAGAGGCGCGGCAAAAGCACATGAGGTGGATTAGCAGTGCTGGCCAACAATTAATGGTGTCATATAGGACATGTTACTCTGAAATATCATCTTTGTTTGTTAATCTGCTAACATGCCATGACAGTTACGAGGCTGTCGTGTTGTGAAAGTGTCTTTAGCCAGATGCCTCTTCAGATTTGTTGAAAGACTAACCACTACCAGAGTCTGTTGCTGTACACAGCATCACCGTCGACAAAGATACGTTTAATCCACTTGGGAGATTTGAGTTACATGGACAGCCTCACAGGTGTGACTCTGTGTGCTTTGTTGTGATCAAATGAACATGCCCTGAGGTTTTGGGACGTTACCTCGAGGTTATGTTTTCCAGAGGAGCAAAGGTCTTTGCCTCTTAGCGGTTGGAAGCACAGAGCTCCATCATCCCCTCTGCCTTGGCTCTCATTCTGTCCGTCCTAACCCATTTGGCTAGCTGACAGTGTGACCGATGCGGCCCTGCACTCCCTTCCTCACTGTCCAACCACTGGCGAGAAGCGTAATGCCCTCTCAGCTTTCATCATCACGCTGATGGAATTAGAAAATAGGTGAGTGGCAGTAAATTGGAAGGCTGTAGCTCAGGCTGCAGGAGATGGATACCTTCACACTGCTACCTTAGGAAGCAGCGTTGGGGAGAAGAAGAGGTGCATTAATGAGATGGGAGCTTATTCTCTTGCCTGAGTGGCTTTACCTGCTAAGATTTGCTTGCAGGTTGCATATGCTATCAAGATTAGACACATTTTTACTCCCTTATCAATGACATCACTTAAGAGCAATTTGTTTTTGCACTTCATCCTTGGCAAAGTATTGCAAATCTTTTATAAGATTATGCAGATAAGGTGTCTGACAATCCTCACAACAACAAACTCATGCACATACACCCAAAACCTGGAGCCCCAGAAGGAACTAGGCTTGGATCTTTAGCTTATTTAATCTGTTTTGTCTGAGGGCTGCAGACACCGCAGCCTTGTTTATGAGGGAATGGGATTCACGATCCCCCTAACTATGTCCAACAAACAACTTCCTATCTCTGACACTGGAAGGCAGCAGTGGCAGTGAGTGTTTTCGATGGGGTAGATAAGGAAGCCGCTTGGCCTGGAGAAAGCGAGGGATGTCTCTGTCACTGTGACGGAGGAGGAGCAGAAAACTGGGGAAGCAGAACTCATCAGGCTCTCTCTGGAAAGCCCTGTTCAAGCCCGCTTTGAGGCAGTGACCATATTTTGTGATTGTTTGTTAGACCAGAGTTATGACACGAAACAAACATTCAGATTTTTACACAAAAACACTCGGATGGAGGTAATCAGTTAATTGAATTGAAGCTACAAAGAACAAAGAATCCACCTTCCCCTTTCTGTTTCATCCTGTGCTACTCATTAGGAATGCTGCTGCTATTCAGGATCTTCAGCAAGAGAGCGGATGGATTCTGGGGCCTTTTTTTTTTCTTTTCAAAAGAACCAGGGATTTCCTGATGCTTGCACAGGATTCATAAAGGCTCCACCCTTTATGTTCTGCAGCTGAGAACCCTTTCGAGGGGCCCTGAGGGGGGAAAATCAGAGTATTCATAAAGCTTTCCTCAATCAGCAATGCAAGAACAAGCCCTTCTCTACTTCTCCCGTTCTCTTTTCAGACCCCATCTAGCAACATCTGCACCTTATTGGTCCTACATGGAGCGGGTCTGGGGAAGCCAGAGGTGATTCAACCTTCGCTTCCATGTTTAGTCTAGAACCCTCTTTTGAGGGATTAGCCCACATCCTGTTACTTGGCTGGAAGCAGGCAGGATAGCAGAGTAACCATTGATCCGCCATCATTGTACCATCTGTCTCAGAATGCCTTTTGGGATTATTGATTCTCTCCCAACAGCTCTTCTGCAGGGATTCATCCAAACCGGATGAATCCCGGCGTAGACATTATTCTGCAATGTCTACATCTTAAATCTGATGCTTGTTCTTGTTGATAACGAAAAATCCCGCCTCTTATGGACTATTTGGTTATCCACATCAACTTAATGTAGCTTGATCACAGGCTTTTTAAAACAACAAGCATCTTGTGTAATGTTCACAACACAGAATCTGTGTTGAGCATTTCCCTTAAAGCTAGTGACCATTAAGTACAAGTAAAATTATTGTTAGCAACATCTTATCTGCATCAGTTCCCATTGTATGACTTATTTGCTAATTAGTCACCGAAGGGTCAACTATGCATTGGGGCACGACGTTATAGTTTTTCCGCTGTCTTGTCTTGTACTGTCATTATGAGGCTGTGACGGACTGACTGAAGAGGGTTGTTCTGTAACTCATGACTTTGACATGCTAACAGCTCAACTTCTGGGCAGCAGAGACGATAATCCACAGTAACATGCCAGATCACACATTTGTCGATGGTGTCATCTAATTGCAGAACAAAGACTTTGAATTAGTGATTTTGAATTCAGGCTTTTTGCGTTTCATTTCAGGCATGAATCTAAAGCGTGTTGTGGAACAGTTGTTTTCATGCGAGTCAAAGATTTTAATCTATGATGAGCTGATAGTTCCGTCTGACAAGGCAGAATTATACACGGTGTGGGAATCGAGAGAATGAGCTCAAGTTTCTGAAATGTTTTTGGAAAAACCAAGACGCCCTCTTTTTTTTTTTTTTTTTTTTTTTTCACGATTCACAATTGTTTCCTTGGCTGGTATCGTTAATGGTTCTACTGTCCGTGTAGATCATCCATCTGTTGTCATTGGGACCCTCTCAAAAAAAAACCTTTCAAGCAAAAACTTGAAAATGATTCAACTGATCAAAAATAAATGTTTCATAAACTTCAAAATTATGAAATGATCTAAGTCAGGGTAACTCGCGTCATTTATATGTTTAGCAAGACGTCATCAAAACTGACATAATGTATTGAATTTGTACCGAACCTTCAGTTTCAGAGAGGTCGCCATCTTTAAGGTTATTAGAAACTAATGGGTGAAGCGTTTTCTGCAGCGGACCCAAACTGCTGCTCCATAGATGACTAAAATGTGGTAGAGATTTCTCCTAAGCCTTGACCACACAAGGCAAATACAGACCTACTTCCTGTCTTAGTTCAAAATTAGAATTTCAAACTTAGATGTAAGGTTTCAAGTGTCAAGTTTAAAGCTAATAATAATACCAGTAACTTGCGCTCCACTTGTTGCTTTTCATTTGAAAAGCTACATTAGCGATTTTAGCTGAAATCAACATATTTCTTACCGATTTTTGTTCTATTGCTAGAATTTCAACCAGCAGTTCCACTCAGTCAGGACATTTGAATTGTTTCCATTCTATTTTTAGCCGGATCTCACGAGAACCAGAATATGAGAAACCAGGGCGCATTTGGCTGTGTGTCACGCTCACTCCGAGTTCATTGGAAATCCCTGTTGGGTGTCTGAAGTGAGATCTGTCCGTTAGTGACCCACGGGTTCGTCAGTTGCACCGATGAGGCCCCAGCTCTTCATTAGCATGCTGCTCTTTAACTCACAACACGCAGACCCTGCTGTAACCGTCTGCAGCGCTGAGTTCAGAGGGAAGAATAGAAGCGAATGGTCGAGAAGGATGGAGGGAAAGTCCAAACCACTGTAAGCTGATCAGCCTTTGCTGCCCCCCTCGCTCACCCCCGGAGTGGCGGCCTCAACTCCAGCCAAAACTCTGCCGACAAACAAACATTGTGCTGACCAGTCGCAGGAGTTCAGCCAAACCATAGAAAGAACCTCAGAAAAAAAAACAAAAAAACGTGGGTTTTCCAGCTCTACAGTCGCTCCATTATGACAGCTTATCTTTTTTTTTTTCTTTTTACAAATGAAGCACTTAGACTGTTCTCTAACTGTCATATGCCATTAAAGATGCAGACTCATGATTGTGTCCCACGTCGCCTCGTAATCTCCAGATATGTGCGGAGCGCGCTCCCAGAGGAGCCACTGGTGAACAGCGGAGTGATGCGCCTCGTTTCGCATTCCACGGGGCTTTATTGAGTCGTCTAATGAACCTCTGCTGTTCGCTGCCGGGGCTTCACGAGAATGCCACCGCAGCCTCCCTCGTATGGAACTGGTTTGGAATGAGCAACGGGGCTGTGACGTGCCGTGCGCTGCTGCCACGCTGGTCTGTGCCAGCCAGGTCTGTGGACACACAGGGACAGGTGCCAGCCGTCCGAGGAAGGTGCCGGGCTTAACGCGTTGCGCTGGATTGGACTGCGAACAACTTCGGCCCCCGTGGCGTCTGCTTTAAGAGCTGCCAGCATCCCGATGCTCCAGCCGAGAAAGCTTTTAGTTTAGTAACAGAACATGGTGCTGGTGTTTTTTTTTTTTTTGTTGTTGTTTTTTTTTTTTGTTTTGTTTTGTTTTTTTTGAAGAGGAGATGGAAAGACAAAAAGAAGAGGTTGTAGAAGAATTAATTTACATTTCGGTTGGAACAACTCACTTTTTTTCTGCTGTAATAATTCTTTGCTTGATTAATGGAAGTCACACCCAAGGATATGCAAACCCAACAAAATTTTGTTGGGTTTGCATATCTATATTAGAGTTAATTTTTGGGGATATATTGTTACATAGAGGCTTTAATTCCAGTTTTGCCTTTTTTATGAGCTTTTAATCAGATACTGTCAGATAGGGGAACTTTTTGAAATACCAAAGCTCATTGTTTCCCATCATTTTTATGGTGTATATGTCAAAAAAGACAGCAGCAAAAGGAAAAACACCCCCGTTTAGCCTCTGGAGTTCTGTCAGCATGTCTTTGTAGACTTTGTGAACTGAAAAAAGACATTTGTGGAGATATAAACTTGAAATGTGTTGTTTCTGAATCATACCCAGGTCCGTCACACTCCCATGTTTTCTTAACTGAACAAGATTGGACCTCACCGTAACACTCCAACAGGTATTTATTTCCCTGTGGCTCTTTTAGGTTGCTGTTGGTTACCAAGCCGCTTTCCTGGGTTCTTTAGAGATTAAATGAGGGGGGCTCAGTTTAACAACATCATTGGTGTGCACTGGTTTGTTTGTTTTTTTCATTTCTTCTTCTTTGTTGTACCTCCACAGACTTGGGATGTGTGGAAAAACGTGCCATAAACCCGTGAAAGTCTCAAGAGTTAAGCAAATAAAGCCTGTTGACACAGACCTCCTTGAGTTCCTGAATTCTTTCCGTCATATTCTGGTACAGTTAAGAAAGGCCTAATCCAATCAAAACCATCCTCTGCCTGTTTTGTGCTCAGCCTCTTTTGAATGTGACTCGGCGTCCAGCTGCAGCCTGTGTTTTTCCGGTCTCAACGGTGCACGCAGCGGTGAAGGAGGAGGGCAAAGGTTTTGGGGTCAAGAGCGGCTACATTCCAGACTCACATTGTCAGATGGGAGCACTTTAGAGCTGAAGCGTTCCAGCTCCCAGCTTTAACTCACCTCCACGGTTTTCCACGTTCCACTTCTCCTCGGCCCTGGAACGCTGTGGGTAATTGCGACAGTCAGAAAGGTCGGAGGAACGCTGATCGATGCCCCTGATGTGCAGCGCTCAGTCGTCGCTTATCGCCGATCCACACGGGAGACCCTCTGTCCAAGCGTGGACCCTTCCCCTGACCCGCCGCGTTCTCACGTTGCTCGTGTTGTGACTTTGACACGGCCTTGTTGAAATCTTTTACTGCTAATGGTGATGAAAGCATTGTGAGAGATGAGTGTTTTACTGCCTGCGGTAATTGCCCACAGAGATCTCAGAACCTCACAAAGAAGCGAAGGGTCACGTAGCGGGTTGGGGGAGAAGCTGTAATTAAAATGTATTAAAACGTGCGTGTCACTGCTGGCAAGTCAGAGACCTGGTTGTCCTAATTCCAAAATCAGCCCATTTTAGCTGTCAGGGTTTTGATAATCTAGAGAAACAAGATTATCAAACAGATTCAAAAAGCTTTCCTGCACATTAACAAGCTAATGCAAAAGCTTAACTGCCAAGCTGAATGTTAATTATGTTTTATTGCTAATTTTCTGTTCCCAAACTCCTTTTTTTTTTTTTTTTTTATAAATTTCAGATCTATTGGGATTTTATGTAATAAGCCAACTCCAGGAAAGATGTCATTTTAATTAGGAGAGAAGTAATGAATGGTTTTTGAGATTTGATTCCAGAAAAGTGTGTAGTGCAACTTTGTTTAACCACTTTGGTATCAAGAATGGGAAATTATTGCCCGTTCTTTTTTTTTTTTTTTTTTTAACAAAACAGCTAAAGATCAGTTGGATTGGATTTACAGCATCTGCCACCGATTCCCAGTTGGATTTACGTCTGAACTTTAATTGGGCCATTTTAACACATGGATATGCTTTGATCTAAATCGTTCTTCAAGGTTTTTTTTTTTTTTTTCCAGAATTGCTTTCTTCTGGCTTTCTTTTAGCATAGTTTTCTTCTGACAACTATTCCATAATCAAGGAATGTCTGTCTCATTGTTCTACTAGAACTTTTCTGACAGATTTCTGAAGACATTTGGTCGTGTAAGATTTTATTTCGGGGTATAAGAAAAACACAATTTTCAGCAAATTAAAATCGTAGACTTTGAGATGAATCTTTTCCAGAAAAAGACAGAAAATTTCTGAGTTTCAAAAGTTTAATGTTGGAAATACAAGTTTCTAAGTTTTATTGTGAAAATTTTGAAGATGTTTTTGGTGTGAATTTACTCTTTTGTTCTAACTACAATGACTAATGCTCTGTCGGCGGAACGAGCGCGGAACATAAATGTTTGCCTCACCCATCAGATTTATTTAAAAAAAACAATCCTTCACTATATTGATTGATCACAATAAACCACCAAAAATACACTGGATCTTGAGGTTGTGACACAAAATGCAAAAACATACGGTCGTTCCTAAACCTATGCTGTGTTGCAGGAAAGATCTTCAGTAGCAGTCAGTCTTACAGCGGGTCTAAAGAGGCCTCTCACTGTTGCTCTATGACAGTCTCATAACGTCATTTGCTTTTGCCGTTCCTCTTTAAGCGGCAAAAGCAAATGCTTTCACTTGAATGGTTAGACAGAGGGTCCGAAAGGCGTTGGAGTTGAGAACATGATCCTTGCCTGTTATGATCGATGGAAAATAGTTTGAACTTTGGCCTTCTCTGCAATTCTAATTCTAATTTCAGGTGCCATTTCATCTTTAGAAATTCAAATTAACTGCTCCTATTTGTAATAATAATAGTAACAACAATAATGTTGCTGCGATTAAATGTAAAAATTGGCTGAAGTAGAAAAAAAAAGATAAGTCACATGGAAATGTCTTCCATTTCTCCAACCAACCTTTCTGGAATGGGGTCACCAAATCAGCTCTGTGTCGGCTACCAAATCTTTGATACTGCTTTCAAAGGGAAGGGTATTGTCCCATGCCATGCTGTGGTGTGGAAATCACACTGGGAACGTGCACAGAGGCCAATCTGAAATGACAGTACCCTTCACCCGTTCTGTAAAATCAGAGGTTTGCAGGCGGTGGGGCTGGCGCGATGTCTCATGTGTCGAGCCGCCAATGCCACAAGCTACCACCGCCGTTCTCTGTGGCAAAGCAGGCCTCTTGTTTTGTTTCCCCTCCAACAAACCTTATTAACTCCTCCTCTGGGCCAAACTCCTCTTCTTGCTGTGAATCCTTCTTATTTCCAGAATGTGCGCGCTCCTTCAAATTGTGGATGTCTGAATACCACTTCACTGCACATGATCACTCAGAAGTTTATTTAGAAGTCAGACTTGAGCAGGTTTTGAAGGCTTTCAGGCTGCAGAGCCTGGAGAGGCTTCCTGCTGCAGACATCGCCTCTCCAGGGAGAAGCTGATATCTGCTTAAAACTCACCTTATTTTTGTGATATTTGCAACTGAGCGACTCCGTCTACGCGCAGGGAATGCTAATGTTACAGGGGCTGCTACGTAGAAAATCCTGTATATATTTGGAAGCGTTTGTGAACTTTGCGAGCAGCGGCACTGCAGTATTGTGCAATGAGTTAGTGAAGTGGGTCACCTCCTCTTCTGTAGAGCTGAAACTCCTGTTTTTCTCTCATTTGAGGATGGTTAGGCCAGGAGAAATTTTGCAAAGGAGGCTTTTATCAGGACTGTGACTTCACCTGTTTTTGTCCCAATAGAAGCATAAAAAGACTATAATGTGGCAGGTTAGTTGATTACTGGCTTTATTATGAGTTGAACATGAATTTCTATTTTTACCTTCAAAAGCCAGATATGGGAGGTTTCTACTTGGTCAGCTGTTGTTGTTACAAGTAAGTCGTTCACACCAATCCTAATTTGTTTGCTTTAATTGACCAAACTTTCTAGTTTGGTATTCTAGAAAGTCCAGTTTGTTTGTAGAGGTGTGAACGCGCAACTGAACTCTTGTGGACCAAAGAAGTGAACTCTGGTCCGCCTAAAAACCTCGGTCTAAATTTGGTTGAAGGGCAATCTGGTGTGGTTCAAATGCATGTGTGAATGCCAAGCGGACCAGACACTGCTCCAAAAGCAGGAAGTGGACTGCAGCGCAGAGAATTCTGGGTAAATACAACCAAAACAAACACCATGCAAGGAGAATTGGCTTGTGGTGTTTAATTAAAGACAGAAGACAAATCCTTCATCCGCTAAGATATGATGCCAATTTTTGCTTATAATTTGTGAAACAGGAAGTTGCGCTTGTTGTCATTTCCTTCTGTAAATCTTGGTGCAGTGCTACCACATGCGAGTTGCGAACAGGTTTTTCTGTTAGAGAAAGGAAACAAAACGAGCGGAAAATGTTACAAATGTTGCAATTTTGGGCCCCGATCGAATCGAGTCCACAGGACTATCAGGTGGGAAAATGCCCTAATTTCCTGGAGTGCAGCCATCCCTCTCAGTGGAATCGGATCAATGGTTTTGGATCGGATCCACCAGAAGCCAGTTGTGGAGCAGTCTTCAATACCTTACTGAAACTTGCAGTTTGTTTCCACCGTGATTTTTTTTTTTTGCTCTTGGCTCGTGGTTACAACTCGGCTGTGGCTGTACTGACTGATGAGTGTTTGGCTGCTCATGGATCTTTCTGTCGTCCCTGGCAGGCGGAGCTGCCTTAATTGTTGCATGCCTCTGGAACGTGCCTCACTAATAGAGCTGCTGGAGTTCCAATCAGTCAGCGCTGCGTTCTCTCTTTTAATATCCCGTCTCCAACAAGACGAGATGCCGTGACGATGTGACAGAAACGGTCGCCACGCAGGAGGCTGCGGCCCCCGAAGACACAATATCTCTCTTTCAAGGCTCTCAGACTGTCTGCTGCGAAACGGGGGATCCAGCAGTGATGATGATGTTATGGTAATATCTGTTTGTGGGTGTCACTATGCTGGTCTTGTGCTTGAATAGTAACAAATTTGATGAAATATGACAACCAGTGAGTCATGCAACTGCAGATGCTAATTTCTCAGACTGTGGCAGCCTACAGTCGTTCAGAGTGGATGAGCAGGGAATCTTTTTAAATCTCGCTCCTGAGAAAGCGCCAACAGAGGGCTTTGTTCTGTTGACGCCGTTACTGAACTCCAGTAAAGCAGCTCAACCCGGGCCGGTAATTCACTTGGACATGGCTGAGCACTCACACAGGTGAAAGGTCATGCATCAATGTCAGACATGGAGAGGCTTTCTTGTAATACCTCAAAGATTTGCATAATGTGAGCTCAGTCCTTGTTCCTGGAGTTGTGAACGAAAGTGAGAGTGTCACCATCCATTGAAAGGACCCAGAGGATGAATCACGGTGGTATTCCCGCAAGTCCATGGAGGTAATTTTGTAAACCAGGACAGGGTTCTGAAGTGAGTCATGATCCATGCGACAAGCCCCCCCTCCATCTGTCCTCGTCTACCTTCCCCAATGTTGTCAAAAATCCAGTCTATTTCTAATCACTTAATGAATCATACAGTCCCTCCTTATTTTTTGCGATTCTGCAATTGCAGAAATCACCGCAAAACGAACAGATCCCAGCATTTTTTGCGCTGATTCAGAATTGTGAGTTTTATTTCAAATGTTCTGCAAAAATGGTCAAAAACATTAGGTTTAAGTGATTGCTGTCACTCACCTGCAGGTGACAGTATTTCTTTCTTTTGCTACATTGCTAAAGTCAGGTGATAGTCCTTGATCAATATGGCAAGTAGCAAAAATCAAGCCATTTAAGTTCTTTAAAGACAGAATAGGCTTGTATGTCCAATATATCTGCTTTTCTTTTTTTTTTCTTTTCATTTTTTCTTTGTGTAGATTTTGGAAATTACACAACTTTATAATGACAAATAAAATAAATATTTCAGCAGTAGCAGCACAAAATCACTGATTTTGATTTTCAAACAAAATCACAAAAATAGTCTTGGAGGTAATGATTACACCAAGTGTTAGTCAGTTAAAGGTTGAAAAATTATAAGATTGTTTGGGGGTTTTGTAATCACAGAACTAGCAGAAAATGGATGACGGATGCTTGAAGCAGAGGTTTCAAACTTGGGAATTGAACCCCAGACGACTGTGTCAAGGACCCACAACGTCTGCTTCAGTGTGACCACAGTCTGTGAGGAAAACATTGTTATTGGATGCACATCTCTAAAGCAAACAGTTCCACGCTGCTGGTCTTTTTCTGTCCCCTAATCTTTTTAAGTTCTGGAAGAAGCGATGAAACCCTTGGCGTTGAAATCGAACCCCCTGACAGGCGGAGATGCGAGCACCTTGTCGCCATATGGGGTTTGAAATTCCTCAGAGCTCTGCAGCGTGCTAGAAACCTCACAGCCTGGTTGTTTTTTCAGCCTTCTCTCCACGTGATCTTTTTCCTTTCCTCCGCGACGCAAAACTGACATCCAAAACCTGCGTGTCCTGAAACTCGCGTGGTCGTCACCGGAAACCCACAGCATCCATGTCGTGAAGCAAGGCAGTTTAGTGTGAGATACAACAGCTTTATTCCTGTGATCAATGAAGCAGCCCAGTGGCTCAGCTATTGTTCATGGAGGTCCAGTGCCGACTTGCTAAACGGCTTCTGGTGATTCACAGCCGTCTGCTTCCCAGACTGACTGATGGCACCGTGCCCAGCTGGCGAAGGGAGATTTGAATGAGAATGAACCGCATTAATCATCAGTTTCAAGTTACACATTTTCGATTCATTTTCATTTAATCTGCCTGACTTGCGAGTTGCCAGTTTACACTGTATTTATTTTTTTTCCCTTTTTGGGTGAAAATAACAGTTTTTGCTTTCCCCTCAGACAGACAGACACAACTTCAGTTGTACAAGTGGGAATCCACAGTTTGGATGACAGCGTCACGCTCGCTGTGAGATCTTATTGGTGTGGGCATCGGATCCAGAAGAAATGGTCCCCGCTGTCATTTTTGAAGCTTGCAGGGTGTGGAGAGGAGCGGGGGTGCTGGCGAAGCAACATGCATTTTTCATCAACGTATTTTTATTTTATTTTATTTTTTATTTTTTTGAACAGACTGTAGAACTAGATGGAAGAGTGTTGCGTGATGTTTCTCCCTGCATCCCTCGGTGATAATCTGAAACAGGCCGTTCCCTGTTTCATACATTCCACAGGTTTAGCCGAGGTCCTCAGATATCCTCCGTGTTTAGACTTT
Organism: Poeciliopsis turrubarensis; assembly: GCA_010277015.1. Classification (NCBI taxonomy): domain Eukaryota; kingdom Metazoa; phylum Chordata; class Actinopteri; order Cyprinodontiformes; family Poeciliidae; genus Poeciliopsis; species Poeciliopsis turrubarensis. The sequence continues at coordinate 2,585,999 of VMRN01000034.1, forward strand.
GTTCACCGATTTAGCTGCGGATGAAAAAAAAAAAGATGTTTTCACCATTTTGAGATATTGCCTGGCTTTTTCTTGAGGCCTTTGGACTAATGGGTTTTGGTCTGCGGATTCCAGCTCCGTGTTTGCCCCCCCCATCCCCTTCTCTCTCATTGGGCCATTTGCTGAGGCCCCACTGGGGCAGACAACAATAGAGTTCATATGAAATATTCACCATGACTGGGGCATTCCAGCAAGCAGTTGATCTGTTGATCGCAGCATTTTAGTGGTGGGATAAAAATCTGCTGTGATTTGCACATCTACGCATGCTACAATGGGTTGAAAATAAGATTTAGTGTTTGTTTTCTTATTGGAAAAGGCCTGTTTGTTGTCTTTTCTGAACGTGTGGTAGGCCATAGCCGTGCTGGCTGCCGCCTTCAGATGCTCAGCATGGAGAGGAACTTGGGCTACATTCACACAACACGTAAATGAGACCTAAAGCCAACAAAATTCTTCTTCCTTTGTTGATAGGCGACCTCTGACTGACTTTTCCACAACAGTCGGAGCAAAACAATTCCAATGTTCTCATCTCCAAATAAATCTGATCCGTGCCACTTCCCTACGTAGTGCTAATTCAGATCCATATCCAACAGTTTTCAAAGCGTCTGCAGTCTGAACAGTCATGTTGCATTTAGCTGATTTTTACGTCATTGGTATGAGACGTGCCTCATGTTTCTGCACCAGAAAAAGCCCGACGGGGTAATACTAATTTCTGAATGGAGCGCTGTTAATCCATCATATAAAGGTTAAATAGTACATTTATCTACAAATAGCACCAAAGCATCACCATCCACCTACGGTGACAAGGAGAGCGTTAGTCACATAACCAGACAGGAGACCCATGGTTACTCTGGAAGGGATGCAGACTTAACTACTAGCTGTCTCTAGGCCTGTCAGGATAACTATTTTTGCTGGCCGATAAATTGTTCCAGACGTTAGTGCGAGAAACAATAATATTGTTGTTTTGAGACCATTTTCAGGTCATATAGTGGTTAAAAAAGAAATGGAAATGATTGAGTTTGCTTAAATTTATCATGCAATAAATTGATTTAGTGCATATTGCGGCAGGCAAAGGTAAGCCTTTCGCAAAATTTGGCATTTTTGACAAAGTTGGTAGAGGTCTTGCAGTCTTGTTTTGCAGTTTAGCAAAAAAAAAAGACATCACCAAAGTCCAGACCTAAAGAGAAAAGGTAAAGGGGAGGAGGAAAATTGCTGCAGCTGAAACGCAGTATTGTGGTTTTTATTCATATTGTTAGTTGTTTCTTTGTCTTTTCTGCCAATTTTATAATTGTCCTATTTCACTAAGCTTAATTTTATTTTCTTTTTTTATTATTTGTCTGCCTGTCATGATGTTTGTTGTGAAGCAGGTTGGTCAGATGAGGCTGTTGTAAAAGTGCCATATAAATAAACTTTGACTAGAACACGGCAAACATGTGGAAGAAGGTGCTGTAGGCAGATGAGACCAAAACCGGGCTGATGAGTTGATGGATGGAGTTAAATAATTTCTCTGTTTAACACGATGATCCAAAGCATTTGGCCAGAGATACCACAGCATATCAGGACGATCCAGTCAAGGTCCAGACCCAAATCATTCTTTTGCTTCTAAATCTTTCTCATGAAATCCCAGTGAAACTACGTTGACGTTTCCCGTTGTTGGAGTTCAAACGGGTGCGAATACTTTCCCAAATCCGCCGATGTGCTAACAATACGCTGCCGTATTGTTAGCACATCTAGACCAACGGCGTGAGGGGTTTTGTGTACGCTTTGCACCGGGCGACAGACCACCTCTGTGCACGAAGGCCCACATTCCCGCTGAGGCAGGAAGGAGGAGGACAAAGCTGCGGCCACAAAAGGGACTGGATATTAGCAAGTATTATGGGTAATGCTGTTGGTGTTGGTCCAGCTCTCCCATTCAGTTTCCTACGCAGTGCTTTTGTAACCTCTGCAGTCTTGTGTGAAAAGCTGACGAAGACCTTTTGACAAAGAGAAAAAAAAAAAACAACAACTCGCATATCTGCCTCTTTTTCTCACAATGTAAAAGCTGACTGGAAAAAAAAAAAAAAAAAAAAGCCCGGTGGTTATGTTCTCTCAGTGAAAGATTTGCTTTTGATTGTGTGCCTGTTTTTTTTCTTCTCTCTCTTCATACAGCTCTTTGTCATGGAGGATTACTGGAGAAGGCTGTCACTGTCCAGTATTCTCCTTTTTTTTTTTTTTTTTTTTCCCAAACTCAAAAGTAAAAGTTTTGTGTGTAACTCTGTTGTGCTGTGCCTCGGTGCCCAGCTATGTTCCAGTAGACTTACTGTTTGGCTGCTACTGGGAAAATATGGTGCGATACAGAGCATGAATGTTTGAAACAATATATTTAGACCTTTATTAAACATTGAGCAGGCAGTCTGTCCTTTGCGACCACAGCTTATAAAAGTTTTCTTCTAATAACAGTTAAAACTCATGTCTTTCTCTGCTAATTATTCCACTGTGTCATGATTTTAAAAAGCAGCCTGTGGAAGTCTGAGTCTGGATCTGCGTTGGACTGCTTAAAGGAGCTTCTAACAATCCTTAAATGTAGATTTCGTGACTCTGGCTTTGTTAAATCCTTTTTGCGATATTCCCAAGGCAGCAGTGAGTTTCTCCTTATGTTTAAAGATACGCTTCACGGCATCAATCTGCGCCTGTGAGAAGAAACCTCTCCACAACCGTCGGCGTGGCCGGACTCGTCTCACTTCCACCGTTCTATTTAGTCTCCAGACAGAGCTCACGGGCTCGCGCACCCTCGAGCGGACCCCGGTCCCGTCTGTGCGAGCCGGAGGACTGGCTTCTCCACGCTCCAGACGTTTACGCACGCACCTCTGAGCAGCTCCCGCCAGCTGGTGCAGAGGTAGCAGCTGCGGTAACCTCCCAGACAGCGAGGTCGTGCTCAACCCGCGCCCAGGATGCGCCGGGACTCCAGAGGACGCTCATTAAACACGGCTTTCTTAGAGGAGGGCTGAGGTGTTTGGCAGAGAAATCCCACAGGGGCGTAGGATGTACACAAAGTCACTGCACTGAACTATTTAGGGTCTATTTTTAGCCAGATTCACTCTAAGCTTGGGCAAGTATTATAACAGTATGATAACCAGGGCCGTACATGCAAGGGTGTGGGCCCCTGGGCTGGATGGACACAGTGTTGGTTTGCTATCCTCTACAAAAAATTCATTTTACCAGTGCAATTTACAGAACATTAATATGTAGCAGGGCGGATGTTTGGACAATAGCTCCATGGTTTTTCCCAAAGAATCAACTGTAACTTCAAAATTTTCACATACATGATTATTTATGTTCTTATAAATCCAAAAACATTAGTAGAACTCACCTTAAACTGCTTGTTAGTTTTATATAAAGTACAGTGTTTGCAAAACACGCATTTGTAAGAAACAAAAAGTATATTAATTTCATTTACCATGGCATATAATACAATGCAATATTCCATTCATATAGTTCTTTGTGATTGATATTTTGAAATGTATAAAAAAATTGATATTGCAGTGATTTACAGTTATTGTATTGTATTGTACAGTTATCTTAATTCTTTTTTACACCAAGAAAACGTTGTAGTTTCAAAGCTATCCACCAATCTAAATCACCAATTTTTAGTCTTCCTGTCTTTTAACAAGTAACACTGGAAGTATAGTAATCTGATTTTACATGGTTAATTAGTCTGACTCAAGAAACCAATCAGATGCTTTACAGACATACCGCTAGCATGAAGTGCGTGGTGACGTTTCGATGTTGCGTTTCTTGAGTCATTCGGTGATTAAACGCTGGTGTAATCCTACTGTATCAGTGGCAGTGGCAGCCTCAGGGTGGGGATGGATTCCTCAGTGGACAGACGGCAGGAAGGTGACAAGCACCCCTATTTCCTGTCTGGGATTACTATGCCCAGCTGCCCCCCGTCTTCCAGTGCCGTGCCAGCAACATGCCTCTTCCCATTACAATTAGATAAACAAGGACTCAAGGGGTCAAGGAAATGGTTTGACCTCACTTTGCTTTCATTAGCGGGAGTTGGCACATCTTATTGATTTACTTGTTCTGCTTCTCAAATTGCAGTGCCGTTTAGATGGCAAATATGCTAATTCAAACATCCTAATAGAGACTCGTTTCAGATGTCATCGAGCTGGCTAGACGTCCTCCCCCATCGCGGAGCTGGAAAGTACCTTTATTTTGCTCAATTAAGACAGGGAGATGAGACTAAACTGATTTAGCATCAGAACTGTGGGTAATCAGATGGCTGGCACAAACCGGACATCCTCTGTCTGACGGAGACAGACGCGCACAACCTCCTCAGTGTTTCTGATAATCAGAGCAGCAGACATGGCGGCGCTGTGGCTCTGCGTCCTCTTCAGGGTACAGACGAGCCTCAGGTTCCAGGACGTCGGGGGCTAATGACTGCTGTTGTTCTTTTTGTTATTGCATTTAGATGATCCATGTTCCCACTTTAAAATAAGGTACAGGTTAAGCTAGTTTTCTAGAGTGGAGGAACTCTTGGAGAAGATGAGTCTTTGGGAGTTTGTATGTTATAGATAAAAAGTAATGTTGCATTCAGTTAGCTGCAGCAGACTTTTAATGTTTTTTTTTAACCAGTAGGTTTTGATAGACTCTCTATTTGCTTAATAGTAAAAGTTAATTATAATACTTTGGAGTACAGAGCTAACCGTTGTCATGCCAACAGATTTTTTTCTGTGTAAATGTGGATTTTTTTTTCTTAATTGCCCTATTTGAGTGAGTAAGTCTATGTGTTGATATCTTGTTGTCCTGTGTTTCTATATCAAGGATGTGCCCCAACTTTTGTTTGTGTGAAAAATTTAAAACGTTTGTGAAGCGAACCTTATTTTACAATCCACTTTTTTACAAGCAAGTGAGAAGAAGCTTTACACCTGATTAACTAGTGAGCCTCACATTACTTTAGAAGCATATTATTTGCTGATAAGCTTTTCTAGTTCAGACCCTAAATATAATAGTGGCAGAAACTTGAGATCTGCAGATCCAAGCACACAAACAAGACTCCTAAAATGACATAAACTGCCTTGTTGAAACCAAATCTTATTTCTTTTGAGTGTTTAACTGGGTTTAGCATCAGCAGCAGCTCCCACTGATGTCCCAGCGGACTTAGAAGGGCTGGAATGATTTCCTTCCTGTTGGGAGTCGTTTCTTCAAGGGTTGGATGATGTCTTTCATCCGAAGCACCCTGACCCAGCGCTTATTAGAACAGTTTGAAGCCTGTGGCCAATCATCACTCCTTTTCCAACTGATAGCTGTTTTCGGGTGAAGATCCTGTTTACGGGATGTCTAAATCTTCAGAAGTCAGCATTTCCTGATGCACGGGGGCGGGGGGAAAACCCAGAATGATGGCAGATAATACAGAAGACTGGTGGAGGGGGCTTGGGGTTTGTTGGAGACGATAGATAAAGATGCTATTTTGTGTGTTTGGTTGATTAAAGGCTGGGTGGGGGGTGCTTTAGCTATAGGCCTGCAGCTGGTTAGCTTTGTGGGAGGGGAACCACAGTAAAAAAGAAAATCAGCGATGCCAGCGAAGTAGGGCTTAGCCAGACACCGAGAGGAGATAATCCATATTTCATCTGCATCCCTCCATCCCATCCCCCTCCTTCTCCTCCCAGCCACCTGCAGAGCCTCACAACACAGACCCAGAGCATAAATAGTGCATGACACCGAAAGAAAAATTGGAGAAGCGTTTACACTTTAGCGGGGTTTTTTTTTTTTTTTTTCTTTTTTTAAAAAAGGGAACTTTTTTTCATATCCAGCACTTTTAGGAGCTGCTCTGAGTTTTGGAGGGACTCTGTTAGAGGTATTAAGTTACCCCTCAAACCCAACTTATTAGGAAAAAAATAAATCCCCAAATTACCCATCCTTCCTTTGAAGCAGCGCAGCCACCTCCTCAGTTTTCAGATGAAGCCAACAGTCTTTACGCCGTGTTCATATTGCATGTTCTCCAGAGCGATTTTGAAAACTTCTCCCGATACGTTGCTGTGTATCCAGCAGATTGGTGAAAGCCACACTCGTAGTCAATTCCCCCTTAGCTTCAAAGATGCCAGTTCTAACATTCCCTTCATAACATCCTCTTTCTGAGGATGTACCATCGGCTGATTTCGCATGCAGGGGAAAAAAAAGGCCCACTACCAAAACATCGTTTTAGATGTCTGCCCGGTTTTAAATATTCATCGCCTAGTTGTAGCTTTGAAAGTTAGCTTAAAAGACACTTTTGCTCGCTCAAGCTCATGTACCTTCAAACATACCAAGCACTCAGAAACCAGCTCTGTGGCTTTTTAATGACTTTCTTTTCCCCCAGCTCTGTCGAATTCTGAATGAAAAACTGCATTGCATGAATGTCATTTATCACAAACCGATATAGATTTTATTATAGCTCAGTTTAGCCGTTTTTTGGTGTGTGTGTGTGTGTGTTTTTCAGCGGTGATGGAACTGTTGCCGTGCCGTTGTCTCCGTCTGAGTGTTTCGCCGTTCGGAGCCTTGTCATAAAAAATGCTCTTTGAGTAGATTTCCACTCGGCGAGATGAGAGCGAGCTCTGATTTTGTTCCAGAGTGATGAGGAGGGCATCGTGTCTACGTACTCTGGTTGACCCGCAGATGTGCGGTCGTTTCACAGTGAGCTCCAAACTGCTCAGACTCTGAGGGATGCAGTTGATCTTTACAGCCTGCTGTCGTTATCATTCAGGAAAAAGAAAAACGTCCTGCTTTGAAACGGACTCGGGTTATGCAGCACAAATACGGTTTATAGTGTCATTTTTAATAAATGGAGAATGCTACAAGCTTGGAACACATCGCTAACCACTCAAAATGGAAAGGGCGTATTGCAACCAACAAGACACAGCCATCCACCCAAAGACCAAACAAGGAGAGCGTTAATAAGAGAAGCAGCCAAGAGGCCCAGGGCAAATCTGGAGGAGATGCAGAGATCAACAACTATGATGGGAGAATCACCTGACTGGATAATTATCAATCACAAACTCCACAAATCTGACTTTTAGGGAAGAGCAGCAGGAAGCAGATCATCATTGGAACTATTTCCACAAATAAGGGGTTCATGAATATTGTTTTATTTTTCCCTAAGTTGGGAACTTCAGTGTATAATAATATACAGGTGAAATGTCCTGGGTTACTTTCGGCCAAAGAATATTTTTCTCATTTGTTGTAAAATGTGCTACCCTTTGGCTTAGAAGCAGTCCATTCTACAAATTGCTTTCTCACACCTACATTTTTACCTACTTTGCGCTCCATAAAGCCTGGAGAGCAGAGCTGAGCAAAACAGATGAAATATCACATTTCTTTTATCTGACAGAGAGAAATAATAAATAAAAGTCACTGGGCTATAGCTCAAGCCCCCTGATAGATTTACCAAGCTGCACAATGGCTCCTTTATAAGACACACATACATCCAGCCTCACCTTATCACTTGACCCGTTGAAGGTTAGCTGTAAATCAGCTGGGATTTCTCCAAAGGCAGGGGTCTTGCAGTCGGTGGCTGTGACTCCAAGCTGTTGCTCACAAAATGAGCCTAATTTTTTACCAGACGGTTGGCACAAGGCTGTAAAAATATCCTGGGAGAAGCTTTAATCTCATTTGACCGATGGCATGTTTGAAAAGCAGTCGCACTTATTGTGATGGACTGTGTTAGTTCTTCTGGGTATTATCTGAGCTTTTCCCCTCCTAACTCTAGGTTCCTCTGAAGGTTTTTGAGCTTTAGGGTCACAGAAGTCCTTCGGCAGAGCAAAGTGTGTTCCAGACGCCTTAAAGCGAATTCACCGTAATATTTCTGTTGCACCTGTTGCTTGTAAAGGTACAGGATGTGCTCAGACAGATTTAAAGCAAAATATTTTATGCTTAAATTAGTTTTAGTAAACAAAAAACCTTAACACTTTCTCTTTTACTCTGTAAAGAAGCCCATGTACTCCACTCCCACAGCCCAACATAGCAGCTTAAATAGAGAAAGAAATATGTGCTATGCCTATAAAATCTGTGACAAGCTTCACTGCTTTTAACAGAAGAGACCCAGATAATAAGCCTGTATTGTTGAAAAGGGAGGGGGTAAATATTCACTAAACGGGACACCCTGGGGCTGCACACATAGACAGTTTTTGCAAAAAGGGTGTCAGGGGGACAATAAGTGTTGCGTTTGTAGCCTGACAGGAAGTGAAGCATACGTCCCCTTTCCAGTTCTCTCTGTCTCCTGTGGACCTCATGTGAACTGAGCTTCTGGCAGACCTCGTCTCACTGCCGCCTCCTAACGCTTCAGCCCATCACTCGCCCCCCCCCCCCACACCCTCCCCTCCACTCCACCTCTCTCAACCCCCCTCCAGTCACCAGTCTTCTGACAAAATCATGCTGACAGGGATCCAGAGGCTAAGAGGAGGGGCGCTGCAAACAAGCCACCCTGTGGGAACCCAGAGCTACACCATCATGACAAACCCACCCCTAACCCACACTCCGCCCACCATCCGTCGACTGCTCCAAGATGAATTCTGCTCCTCGTGGCCACACCCGCTGTCCAAACAATCAGGCCTCAATTGTGGACGCTGACCCGTCTCCGCCGCTCATTGATCAAGTTTGCTCGACGAGCTCCAGTGATTCCTCCTCCTTTGTTTTCCTTCATTATCCGCCTTCTTCTCTTTGTCTCTTTGGCCACTTGCTAAATAACTGCACAGCTTATTTCTGCACCCATTGCTCCAATTTGGTGACTGTTGCGTGGTTAAAGTGACTCTCTGGATCTTTGACTCCCCGAACTGACTCCTGGCCATAAAATACGAGGAAAACACATGTGGTATGTGACTCCGTGTGTGCAAGAGTGCTTGTGTGTATGGCGCCTAATTGATGGCATATGTTAGAAATTATCCAAGGTTTCAAAACATCTCCTGGCCAATTTGCATGGGAATATTAGTCTTTCTAGAGATTAAGGTGGTGTCGAATGTTGCCATGGGTTCCACGGGGGCTTCAGTCTGTCACTAGAGAGCCCGCTCTGAGTGGGAAAATGCCGTTCGCGATGCCCTGTCGGGAAGCAATCACGTCTGAGTCTGTCAAGGCCTGGCCAAGTTTTGTCCCGTCTCTAAGCGCTGGTGCAAAGGAACAAAAGGGCACATCAGCAGAGGATGACGCATGAGTTGGGGGAGGCAGGAGGGGGGTTTCGGGGAAGAGGTGGAAGAATCAGTCGTGGGGAAAGGGAAATAAAGCAAGCGTCTGAAATTAAGAGACCAAACGTGAAAGAGGTGAAAACAGAGGCCCAGATTTGGCCGAGGATCAGTCATCGGAGGAGAGATTAAGGTTCCCATCATTAGTGGTTGTATCACCAGGATGTCACCCTCCCTCTTTGGTTTTTTTCAGTTCACTGTTGTACATTGAAATATGCCCTTAAAGACACACAAGCCCATTTTAGCTCTTCAACAACTCATACCCTCATATTCTTTCCACTTTGTCCCTTATTGCTTCTACTTCATGATCATAAAATCTTCTGAAATGTGGTAGGGAACACTGAACCACCCAGAGGTACTAATGGTTGTAAATATTTCTAGGATCAACAAATCAGTCTTTCCTTGGAGGAAACGGAGTTGAAAATAGAAAATTACCTTCAATCTTCAGCTGTCATAGTGAGCGCAAAACATCCCCCTGCTGGGTACAAAATGACGCAGGTGAGAAAAGGGTGCCTTGGCAGATTTTGTATTTGAAGAGCAAATCAACAAAGGTAGAAGTGGTGAAGGCACAAAATGACTGAAAGCCAAAGTATAAATACACAAAGATTAGCACTGCACTGTGCCAGCTGAACTTGGAACTATTCCAGGTATTGGTGACCTCTGCCCTCGCTGTAATTGAGATTGGACCTGTCATTGACCTTGGATGCAACTGCATTCCACCCCCTTCTCCTTTTTCACCCTCGGAGAGCACTGTGTATTGGGTGTCTTCAACGTATTATCACCCTTTCTAGTTTCCCCTACCCACCTTCTGGACTTTCTCTCCACTCCTGCTCCATCCCACAAACCTTCTTTGTTTCGAGTGCTGGGATCACGCGGCCACAGTTCACATTTGCTTTTTCACCCCAGTGCACTGCATTCTCACGCTCTCCCTCTGTCTCGTTCATTCTTGCTAGAACTTTATCACATTATCCTCTGCCATGGAGAGCTGCTGGTAGGGCAGGTGGTTGAAGCAGAAGGGGCTGATGGGAAATTGGACGACCGGAGGTTTGCTAGGCGATCTTTGCTTGAGGATTAATTGTGTAAGAGCCATGTAATGATTGCTGGCGTGGCTCCGGAGTGAAATCCTGTTAGTCTCAGCGCAGGGGTCAGGCTGAGCCTGAGCGCGTTGCATGTGTGTGCATTAGGAAGGAAGGTGACTCTGATCACAGCGGAATGGCTGACCAGGTGGTGATCTGACAGAGTGTACCGTCTGAAAGCGAAGAACCCGAGCCTCCCTCCTGCTGTGTTCCGACTGAGACATACAGATCTAATTTTTGCTCTCGTGTGGGAGTGAGTGGGAAACGTCTGCTGTGGTTTGCAATTGGAAACATGGTTCATGGGAACTATATACTGCAGATGATTGACTTTACTGGACTCAATAAGTCTCCTTCAATTTAGAACTTAAGCATAATGTTTATAGTCTTCAATGTAAAGTATTTCTTTGTGCAGACTTAACATTGTTGTGATATCCCCTGAACTGGCAATGATTTTTGTACCTATTAAGTTATTCTTTTATCAAAAAAAATAATAATTCGTCTGTTTTTCTGATTAAAGGTTCTAATGAGAGAGTTTCTTTTCATGTCTCGTTGGTCTGCTTTTAAAACTCAGATATAGTCTAAAGGCGAGTTTGAATCCTAATTTACACATTTATTCAGGTCTTGAAAATGGCAATTTTCCTCAACAAGTGACAAATCTGGCTTCTGCATATTTCTAACATGACATCTTTGGAGCAAGGCTTTAACAAAGCACACCCTGGTTTTCTATTTAGAATGGCAAAATGGAAAAAGTAATTTTTTTTTCCCTTTTCTGTAATTGTTAGATATCAAATAAATTTGCTGAAGAGAATATATCAAGGTCTTGTCACATAAGAAGGCATCTTGGATTTTATTTTAGACAATAAAAGAAAATGACTAAGGACAGAATTTCTAGGTGTTGAGAAAATCTGTTTTGCTGGCCTTAGGATCAGGTCACTGCTTTTTACACAAGATGGGTTTACCTTGGCTTCATCAGACCATGATCGCCAGCTTTCACTGCAGTAGTTTGCAGCAAAGGGCGAAGCGGCCGGGGTGAAAGTCAGCACCTCCAAATCCGAGACGATGACGCTTGAGCTTCTCTTCTCTGAGATGAGGTTCTGCACCAAGTTTCTCATGGTCTTGTTCATGGATGATGGAAACATGGAGTGGGAGATCAATAGACACATTGGTGCAGCCTGTACTCTAAATGTACTGGTTGATCTGCGTTCCTACCTTTATCTATGGACCTAAGCTTTGGGCAGTGACTAAAAGAATATAAATGGAGGCATTCATCGTTGTTATTGTAGTGGCTGCTCTGCTAGTCCTGATGAGCCGCTAACCTGTTAAAGAAAAAGCCAAAATTCAGAATGTTTTTCAGAAAAAAATGGCAATGTATTTTAAATATTTAACATCCAATAAATGATTGTGTAAATATTCAGCCCCCGTAAAGTGACTGGCTTAATTCAACAGAGGTCCAACCAGTTGTGGCTCACAGTGATCAATGGAGATCACTGTGTGTCAACCATTTCTCAAATATGGAAAAAAGGTTTTATTTTTTAAATGCCACTTATTTGTCATTGCAAACTTGATGATATGACACATGGATAAACAGGTATAATCTTGATGCATATTCTGTCAGCTTGCCGTATTAAACAAAACAAACCTGTTTTTTTTTATTTTTTTTATTTACATTGTCGATAATAAAATATAGAGTACTACAATAAAATGTTAATTTTCACGTCTTAGGTGTGAGAGTGAACTTCGTTCATTTAGGACTTTCAGTCGCTAAATTTGACATTTTGAGATATCAATATATTTCTTTTAATTAACCAACCATCCAACTTTCTTTGCTTGATAAGCACAACTTAAAACAAAAACAGTTCAACCTATCCTACAATCGTGGCTCATTCTCAAGTACAACAAAAGTTTTTCTTTGACTCGTCATCGGAGATGCTTCTTATCTCCTTGCTCTCTCTCTCTCTGCTCTCAGACAACATCCAGCTATCTTATTGAACACAGATGATGAATGGGGTTGGATTGATGGCAGATAGCTGGTTGGTGCTAATTGACTCCACTGTATCACTTAATCTCCTGCCTTTGTATTCCTAGTTATCCTCCTTTTCCTTTTTTTTTTTCTGCTTATAAATCCATTGCTGTTAAGATTGGCTCCTTTGAAGGGGCTGAGTTTCTGTCCATGATCTATCGTAATTAGATGGACCCCACAGGAGATTGTTCTGAGCCTTTTGTCAAGGGTAATATCTTCTGGGGGAATCGATTGCTGCGGCTGTTGAGCTATGAGTATGTACACCTTGTTAAGGATGGTCTGCTTTGGGTTATTTGCAACAGATTAATAATATTTCTCTGTAGATTGATATCAGCATGCTCATGCTTGACTGAATCTGTCCGTCAGTAAAGTCAGTAAAGCTAAATCTCACCCTTACTTTGCATCCATTGAATTTTAGCATCCTAAGTAATTTAACTGCTGTCAGCGATAGGTTTTTATTAAAAATGTTTTAAATCTTGCCTAATTTGTAAGACCTTTGCGTTTGCCTGTGTTCTATCTTGTCGTTTCTCCAGTTTTGGAGAAATGTTCTGTTTTTATGGAGCCACCGTTGCACTATAGCGAGAACACAATATTCACTGCGCTATAGAGTATTTCTGATGCTGTGTCTTTTTCTAAATCCTGCCCTGGCTGATGGTTTTATAGATTAAAAGTCATTTTAATCCTCTGTAGATGCTCTGCAAACTATAGATTTAGCGAAAGAATCAAGCCGAGAAAATGCCAGGAAAAAAAAATCCTACTGATGCAGTCGAGGTTTTTAGCTGATTTAGATTCTCCTTCGTCGAGTTTGGGTCTGTCGCCAAAAAGGCTCAACACTGGAGAAAAAAGTTTGATTAAATATGATGTACGTCTCGGCGTATGCATCCTTCTGCAATCAGGTAATTACTGCGTTTCTGTTTTTACATTTTGACCGTCAAATTGACTTGTATATGGAATGTATTTGAAAATAATTATGATCCCCTTTTTTTTTTTTTTTACATCATAAGAAGCAAGCATATTCATATAAGAGTGGCCTTTCTGTGTTTGATGGACAGGGAAGAAGTGCCATTCCTCAGTAACCAGTGGAGAATGATATAAAAATGGCTCATCTTGCCTTAAAGTTTCTTTATGGTTATACAAACCATTTGTCTAACATTTGCACACGCTTAAGCCTTTCCCCCTTCCTTTATCACATTCCCTCCTCCTTATGCCATTTTATCACTCCTCTCTCAACAATCGGTCACTGTGCTCCACCTCTCCTGCCCTTGACGGCTTTCTTGAGTCTCCTTGACTCACAGTCAGTCCCGTTCTCCCCTGTGACTGGCAAAAAGCCGAGCTAGCCCACGGCCAGACTCCTGTTAATCATTTATTTAAGGGCTCTAATGTCACATTCAGCTTCAGTCTCCCACCTAATGCCCATTGAGTTGAGGGGGAGGGAACCGAGGAAGTGAGCAACCCTCCAAGGATCCTCACCTCTTCCCGTCCAGAGCTTCACATAGTTTAAATAAGTGGTTCCCAAAGTGTGGGGCGCGCCCCCTAGGTGAGGGGCGCGGGAAGCACTATGGATGAATAGGGAAAAAAGAAAAAAAAAACAGTTATACAAAAGTATTTCACTGTACAGATGGTTTGTAGTGTGTTTTGTTGCAACCTGAAGTGTGAGATAAACCGCAGTGGAGTTTGAAAACAAAATATGCGTATCGGTTTATCTCTGGTTGAATGATGTGTGCCCAGTTGATTTTGTTTTTTCTTTTTTGGAAGGGTTTTGTTGTCATCCATAGGGGGGGCCGAGAAGAATATCTTTGGGAACAACTGGTTTAAATAAATGTGGAATACTGCTGCTTTAATGTTGAACCTCCTCTGGGTTTGCACAATGAGCCCACAAAGACCCTCAATGTCACCGGGATGTAGCTGATTAATTAACGGGGTGCCCAGTATTTGAATATGGAGAGTTTACCCAGAGTATCCTTATCCAAAGCAAATTTAATCCTTCAGTCAATTACTGCAACGATACATTCAGTTCATAGGTATGAATTTTACAAGATGGATTTTGGCAATATCCGGTTGCTGTAATGTGTAACCGTGACAACAAAGTGTTGTTTTCACAACTAGAAGCAGCTGATTAGCATAAAAAAAGTTCACATTTTATCTGAGCTATGACCCAAATCCTAGAGTGTTTTAAAAAGGAAACATTATGGATTTCTTCAAATGGCCAATAATCATATTCCTGACTCCTGAGAAGTGACAAATGCAAAACAGATGGATTATCAGTGCTTGCCAACAATCACTCAGGACATTCTGCAGATTAAACAGCTTCTCTGTTGAGTTGACATGACGTTTGACTCTGACCGTCGAAGTGCCGTCGTTTCTTTCCTGTATTACTGTCGAAGCACGTTTTCAAGGAGAGATTGTTGCTGCCTGGATGCCAATGAATCCCGATAGGTCCAGAAAAGCAGTAGATATTTCTGACCTTTCGGTGCTTAAAGCGAGTTCAATACAGTTAACTCGTGTTTCTTTCACTGCACTTTCTATTTTGCAATTTGTGACTCCTCACATGAGGCTGTTTTTGTTGCCAGCACGCAGTCAGGAGGGTAATTCACATTTGGAATCGAGCGTTACACGCATGCTGATTGCAGGGAGCTAATCAGCTCTGACCTTTTCTCTCTCTGTAGGTCTCTCCCTGTAGAACAGGGCTGTTTAGCCTCAGGTCAGCTGTTTAAAAAAAAAAAAAATCTTTTCGTCAGCTGGCTATTGACTGCTTAACTAAACGTGTTTCTTTCAGTAGAGCAGATAGCCTAGTTGGTCATTAGTTTCATTATTGGTTCTAATGACTAAAATACTCTCATTGGAACCTTTTTTCCCCACATCTAAGGGCTTAACTGACTTCTAATTGACTCTGAGTTACTGGATAAAGTGGAGCAGGTGCACAGTGTCCGTTTTCGTGCCCTTTATGAGGTGATATTTATCCCTAAATGTCAGCTCTGGTCTTTTTCCCATCTGGGCCAAAGAAGCAAGAGGGCCAAGGGATTAGGCAGAGAGATTCTCAGCCTAAAAAGTGCAAACTTTTGATTGAGCAGGAAAGACTGGAGATCAATGAGGACTTTTTGGGGGCTTTGAAGCCGGAAAAAAAGGCGCCCGATCAATGAAGAGCTGTTCACTTATTAGTGTCTTCAAAGATGTGAAGAAAACAGGCAGTCGCTCTCGACAAGCTGTCACCTGAAGAGCTTCGACAAAACACAGGGGAGGAACAACTGTGGAACTTTCTCCTTGATCTCACCCCGTCCATCACATCAGCTTTTTGTAGCTGGTTGTAAAAGACTCAATGGATTAGATTTTTGTCTTAAATTGCTTCCGAAAATTTCATACGAGATTTCTGGTTGTTAATAGAGTTGTAGTTAATTTGTCTATACAGTTTGGTCTGTTTGGAAAGGTGTGTGTGTGCAATCGAGGTCTAATGCGAAACAAAAAAGCAAACTCTTGTCCGCCTAAACGCCTACGTCTCAGTTCGGTTGAAGTTTGATTTCACATGTGGATGCAAATGGACCGGGTACCGCCCCAAAAGCAGGAAACGCCAACACCAGACTGCAGGGGGCACTCTTGCAAAATACAACCAAAACAAACACGAGAGTCTCGCACTATTGGGAGAATTGGCTCGTGGTCTTTTACTAAAGACCAAAGGAGAAATTCTACAACCGCTAAAATCTGATGCCGCTCCGTTTTATGTACATTGTGTGAAGAAGGAAGTTTTGCTCAGGGTCTTCTTCTGATGTTTCGTGTCACTTCCTGCAGTAGTTCTTGGTGCCACCACAGGAAAGTTTCTCAAAGGGTTTGGTTCGTTTGACAGCGAGTGCAGTGTGAAAGCGAACAGCAGCTGGAAAATGTAACAAATGCTGCAACGTTAGTCCCCAATCGAACAAAGTCTCCAGCACCATCAGGTGTGAAAACACCCTGAAATTAGATAGTTGGGCACATTACATCAATGTGACAGGCATCTTTAAAAACCAATTCCTTTAAGTCAGCTTCAGCAGTACGGTCGACAAGTTCACACACTCCCTGTTTCCTCTCTTACCAGGTCATCAGAAAAAGTTCCCACTGACTCCTCTACTCTGCCTCTCTCCACCTTCAGCCTCTCCGCCTTCCCCGTTACTCGTGATTTCCTCTCGCTCTCTTGGCTCCGTGCTGTTTTGGTTATCTGTGATTGCCTCAAATGCCTTCCTTCCTCTCTCCACCATGAAAGCTGTAATTTTGTCCCACTCTCGTGCACCAGCAGTCCACGCCAGGGCGTTGCACGTCCAAACCCTGGCTCCGTATTGTTTCTTTTTCCTATCAGCTGGAAATGCAGCAGGAAGCATATTTTTCTCAAGGCTTTTTTTTTTTTTTTATCAGGTGGAAAATGTAGAACTCAATACTCAGTTTCAGTGACTGGTGGGTTGGGAGGCGTTTGCTAAAGTCACAGCTTTAGTTGTTTTTCATTTTGTGCAAAGTTATTTTGTCTATTCCTTCGTCACGATCACGTCATTTATCTCACAGTTTCAGTGTAATAAAAACCTTTTTTATTTCTTTCATATTAATTTCCACACTTCCTATCTACTTTAAAGCAAATGCGTTGCATTTCAAATCACGAGAGGCATTTCAGAGGCACGACGCGCCTCTCTGCTGCCTCTTAATGCGGTTTGTTGCTATGGCAGCGCAGATGCAGGTTTATCTTGCTGTATGTCTAACAGATGATTACCTAGAAGTTATTTTCCCGCCATGCTGTGCAACAGCGATTAGGAAAATCTGCTTGTTGAGCCCTGATTGCTTTAATTCATCCCTCCCCCCTCCTCTCTGTCCAGGAGCAGAGCCCCAGTAACGCCACGTCCCTGGCTATGATGCAGGAGCCGCAGGAGGTGGTGGAGGAGACGGTCACCATAGAGGAGGACCCCGGCACCCCCACGTCTCACGTCTCGGTGGTCACCTCCGACGACGGAACCACGCGGCGCACAGAGACCAAGGTATATATGATATGGATGAGGCGATTGAATTGTGTGTTTTTCTTTTTTTTTTTCTTCTCAGAATCTATACTTTCAACCTGAAACTGCACTAAATCTTACCAAATATTTTGGGTCTATTTTCTAGTTGTAAATATCTTAGTAAGTTAAAGTCATAAGATAAAACTATCTTACAAGTAACTTTTCAGCAACACACAGAAGCTTGTCAATAATTTCTTAATATTGATGAAAAAGTACTTGTTCTTGCAGAGTATTTCACTAAAAACCAGCAGGCCTGTTGCAATAATCAATAAATCAGATAAATTAAAAAAAAAAAAACTTAAAATCAAGCTCAATCATTTCCATCTGCATAATTTATGATGTTTTCCTCTTTTCTCTTTCTACTAAAACCAGGATGATAAAAGTCTCGAGCCTGGTGATTTGGTCTCAGTTAGCTCTTATTTTGAAGGACAGTTTTGCTCGCATAGACTTCACAATTCATTTCATTTATTTATTTTGGACATTTGAAATGTCTCCTAGTTCCAGTGTTAAACATTCATAAAAATGTAAAGTTTATTGATCTTTGAGAATGTGTTCTTGCATTATTGCGCTATTACCATATGTTGCTTGAAAGTGATGTCAGAGCAACAATATTATTGTTTGTCGCGATGACTTCTGCGACAATTTATTGTCCCGTAACAACAGGCCCCAAAACAGGACATTTTTACCGTGAAATAATTTGCTAATGGAATAATTGATTTTTTTTGGTCAATATTAAGGAATTATTTAATTAAAACCATCCAGTATCTTGATGAAAAGTAACTCGTTTCATCTCATTGTTTTATCTAAACTTGCTTGGTAAGATTTTGTAGTTTTTGGAGTGTGGCGCACAAAAAGTACAGCTCCCTCCCTCCCTCCCCTCTCAGCTTAGCGTGACGCCTAATAGCATTTGCGGCAGTCGTTGTCGCCTATGGATCCAGATGAATTCACAGTGTCAAAATGAATGCCATCCAGCAGCATACTCTGCTCGCAATCCCAGATTCCCATTATTAGGGAGTCTAAATCCCGTAATCCTGCTCCCGAAAGAGGAGCCCTCCCCCCTCCATGCTCGCAGCTGTATTTCTGTTTATTTCTTCCTATTATTATCAGGCAGTTTTTCCATCATTCTCCCAGTTGTGTGCTTCTCAGAAACCCCCTTTGTTGACTTTCCCCTCTACTGTGTTTTGTTGTTCTTCTGAAAGGAAATGCCAACCAATGTGAAGGTGAGTGTGGTTTTATGTTCTGCTGCGGCTTCCGTCACCGCGCCGCTGATGTTTGGCCATACACCTTACAGCAACCGCGCACAGCAGCCGCGCACAGCACCGTCTGTGGCTTTTCAAGCTAACACAATTGACCATGTTTTAAATCACAGCTTGCCGCTTCCGCCTCTCGAGATAATCTATCCCCAGTCATACTGTCTTCTGCATGTTTTGCTCCTCTTAGTCTAAAACGCCTTCAGGGCAGCAATGCAGCATAATTTATTAATGATGGTTGTAACATTAAATCCAGACAAGTAATTAAAATTCAGTTAGACATATATGTGTTTTAGTGTCCCAGTAACGTATTGGAGAATGCCTAAAATGCACAAGTGTTGCAAACAAGTTCAAGTTGTCATCCATAATCTGTAACCACATGCTGACTAATGTGTTAACAGGCTGCACACCACTTCTAGAAGTGTCAACAAATTATACGCTCATTAACCGAATGTGTTTCTGTTTTAAATATGTTGTGAGATGTAGCACACGAGCTTCTTCACGCATCGAAAAGGTACATTGTGGTGATATTTCTGTTTTCAGGTGTATTGATTTCAGATGAAATGTTTATTTTTTTTCATTTGTTTGTTTTTTAGTCACACATTACTGGGCTTCAACTTCTGCAATAATCACTGCAGGCACAGAATGGAGAATTTCTGCCAGGTTTGGTTTTGTAAAAATAAAATCAGCTGAGGAATCTGTTGCCGCCGTCTTGTGGAATCTCAGACTGAAGAGAAATTCGTTCAGTCTTGAGTAGAAAGTTATTCTCCTGTCGTTTTGGTTCAGAGTTTATCAGTGGCTATCTTCCATGATTTCTCCATGATATTTTACATGCATCACATAAAACAGTGTTTTAAATTACTGTCCAAGGAATCAACAGTCCTGATTGCACAATAAGGAGGAATACATCTTTTAAGAGCTGTAGACTGGCGCTTTTCCCTGTTGGCCTGTTCACTGTTAATGACAACAAGCTGATCGCACTGTGAATCCAAAATTTTGCGTGAAGGTATCTTGAGGTAAGAAAGTCCTTGTTCTGCTGTCTTTAACATGCTGCCTGTCTTCCCTTGACGTTCAGAGTGTTTCCCACTAAGTGAGTTGTCAGTGTTAAAATTTTTTATTTTCAGCCATAATTTTCTGAAGTTTTATTCATACGCCAGGCTCATAACATAAGAACGTTGATTTTTATTTCACAGGAATGAGACGGGAGACTTCAGCAGTATTTTTGGAGAAACTGAAGACTTTTACAGATTGATTGAAAGAATCTATAAACATACTTTGAGGGTTTTTTCCACAAATAATCTCTGTTGGACATTTTCTGTGAAAAGGCGTTCATAAAATCTCCCTATTTGTGTTTCCCTTAAGTAAAAGAATAGGGACTAATAGACGCCAACAGTGTCTAAAGAATAGAGCTGATTTTATTGCCCAGTCTTAGTTTGATTATTTCAGATTTTAAACTTTATAATTATCCAGTGCAGTCAAGCTTCAAACAACATTTTAGTTCAGTATAGTAATAGGACGCTTTGAAACAGATACTATGCTTAGCATCGGTATGCATATCTCACAGTTTTTACAAATCATTCATGTTTTCTGCCACTCTTCTACTGTGTACTCAGATTACTGCAGTACAAACAACTTGAGTGCTGATGGCTTCTATATTGTTTTTTTTTTTTTTATTATTGTTATTTTTTGCCAGGGCAGTATTTCTTAGTCTTTATTAGAACTATTTCCTTTCTTGTTTCAGAGTATGAGTTTGAAAGAGATGCCCTTTTCTATTCGAGCTGCTTGTTTGCCAAGAGGGGAGAGTTCTGCTGTTTTAAGTCCACACACGCTAAAAAAGAAGAAATGTTTCATTTTAAAGTGAATTTACCGTATTTACACAAATTGCTACCCAAGGATCTCTCACAAAGTCGGTCAAAAAGGAAACTCACGTTTGGTATTTGTCTCTTCTCTTCGGCATAAAAGCTGTGCTAAACGCTGGCAGTCGGATGTATTCACAGAACAGTCCTGCTAGTGACTCGTTATCAAATGAGAAAAATACATTTTAAATTGTCGAGACCGCTGAAAGAGTCTGCGCAAGATGCCCTCTTTAGATGAGTCTGGACTTTTTCCACACTTTCAGACATACCTCCATAGATTAAAAACTTGCTTTGCAGCGTTTTGGATGCAGATAGCAACATCGCTGCAGTAAGTCATTCCCTTTAGGCCATCAGATGAGTGGAGCTTCTAGTCCAGGGACTGTGAAGCTGTAATTAAAAAGCCAGCTCTAATCCCTCATAAGGGAGGACCCGTTGCCCTCCAGCCTGTTTACTGCGAGGGGATTGGCCACATTCACACTCTTTCTCACACTCACATGTTTTATGCACTGGGTGGGGTGGGGGGTGGAAATAACTTGTTAGGAATAATGCACACCAGTGCGTGCAGCAAAACATCACACTAATCAAAGGCTTTGCTGGAAACCAAGGGGAAGGAAGGACACAACTTTCAAGGCTCTGGCACCTTACTGAATGGAGGAGTTGGGTGTTTTCTTGAAATTACTCTGCAGAGTAAAGCAGATTAATGTCGAGGGTGAATTTCAAATGGATCCAAACTCTTAACGTGCCACCCGCTCTCATCGTCTCTTCCGTGTGTTGGTTTTACCTCTTTTCTCTTCCACCTCCAATCATTTGTCAGCAGCTCACAGATGTATTTCTGTGCATGTCTGTTTCTTTTGAACCGAACGTCTAACCATGCTGTGTAATTTCAACACGATCCTGCTCCTTGATGGTTATCCCACGTCGAACTGCTGGAAGATGAAACGCAGAAGCTTCTCTCGTCGTCTTGATCTGCCAGCAGAAAAGTTGCTTCTGTGGTAACCATGTGTTTTTGAGACAAACTATCAGCAAAATCTTTAACAGAAGACTGTGAAGCGAACTGAAAAGCAGTAGCTGCTGTAAATAGATTACAGGGTGCAATTCAGCAGAGTCGCCAACGTCGATTCAGAGTAACTCATAGCTGGCAAGGATAGATGTTACTGTTTTTTAACCAATGGCGTACAAAAAAAATAATTTTGGCGTTCCAATAGGTGAATCCACAAAGACTGAACTGCGAATAGGTGGGGGGACCCTGTATAACTTTACCAATTAATGTATAGTGGGTCGGCTTTTAGGTCAGGGTTTGGTAAGTGCTGTAGTTTGGCCTGAGAGTGAACAGACCTGAGAATGATACTTGATATTTTCTCCTTACGTTCCCCTGCTGACTGCCGTATATCAACTTGAGTACCATGATGAGATGCAACACGTCAACACACTCTGACCCACAGCTTTGAAGGATGTGGGGAAGATTCTGGTAGAGAGTGATGCTGGTGGCAGTTTCTGGCCGTGAACACACTTTTTTTGTTGTTGTTGTTGTTTTCTTTATCAAGGGAGGCCATCAGAAATCTGGACTTGGAGGAACTTACACTTATCAACCTGCTCTGCTACTGAGGTGGTGATGCTGAGAGTTCCTGACCTCTCGGAGTTGATAATCATCCCTTCCCTTTTGTCTAAGCTCTCATTGCTGGTTGATTCATTTCCACTAAACTGATAGTACCATTCACGTTAAACCAATCCCACTACTGTGGTATCGTCTGCAAATTTAATGATCAAGTTTTCCTCATGCGGGGATGCATAGACTGAATTGTTAAAGCAGATTAACTACAGATTCTCCCTACGTTCTCAGCTCATTCAGCTTACAGTCAATTGGCCCGCAATGTGCAGTAGAGTCTATGGGCGCATGTAAACAGTCAATTATATCCACTTTCATCCTGCTGCCCCAGTGTGAAATACTTTCCCTTGGCCAGCATCCAGACACTCTTTCCTGCTGGCAGAGTCTCCGTGAACCAGACATTTTAGACTTAGACCAATAAAAGCCGCATTCCTTCTCCTCTCCTCTGGATATGAGCTAATGAGAGTTGCGGTATACCACCTAAGCAAATAAAATCATTTTACTGCTGTCGGCTAGCAACGGGCTTCCTAGCCGACACTTGAGCAGGTAAAGTGGGGGCGAGTTAAAGCGTTCAGCTCAAAATAGCAAATGACCGTAATCGGCTTTTAAAATCAGAACTGTTTATTCCTTCAACAAAGCAACGAGCGGTTTCTGTTCCGAGTCGTCTTCGCAAGAAGCTCTCTAGCTTTCGTGAAAATCAGTGGCAGGCTTCATCATCGCAGCTTCCTTAGCAACATGATTTACAGCCTCCTCCTGTCTCGACAACCCAGCCTCCACGCACATGGATTCTCCTGCTAAAATGTGGTAATAAAACATCTTGCACTGCTTTAAATGGATGTCCTCTGTCTTTACGCCCATTTTTAACAGCCTTGCAAACTAATAAGGACCGCGTCCAACTGACTGCGATTGTTTCAAACTTTTCTTCCTACCACTGTGATGTTTTAAAAAAAATAAAATAAATTTTGTATTCTAAACCACATAATATCAGTAGAGTTGCTACATTTGTGGATAAACTCTCTCACTACCAATTCAGCAATTCCCTTTGAGGTGTGTTTACCCCACTCCAGCAGAAGTCAGTCGTTCCTCTGAAACCCAGGTCCCTCGTCTCCCCTTTGCGTGATGGTTTAACATCTTGTGAACTTGGGCGTACATCAAAGGGTGTTTGAAAATGGGTGATGGATCCGCTCGCAGCCCTTGCAGATTGCCTAAAAAGAGGTAATAGTACATGCCAGCCGAGCATGTCGAGGCAGGGAAGCTGCAGCATCAAACCCTCCCCTCAGCTTCTAACAGCCAAAATAAAGTAGAATAAGTGATGACTGCTTCTTATGTTAGCGTAAACATAAACAGACTGCATTTGTTGCTTTGGTGACTGGACAGTAAAAGAAAAGTGCAATCTCCTTTAGTTTGAGCTTTTATGTATTAGAACACAATGACATGATCTGGTCAATTGTGCACAAATTCACAACAATCTGAGAAAAAGTGAAAATGGAGATGCAAT
Source organism: Poeciliopsis turrubarensis (assembly GCA_010277015.1). Lineage (NCBI taxonomy): Eukaryota > Metazoa > Chordata > Actinopteri > Cyprinodontiformes > Poeciliidae > Poeciliopsis > Poeciliopsis turrubarensis. The sequence goes on from VMRN01000034.1 coordinate 2,609,538, forward strand.
ATGCAGTTTAATAAAATAGACCTTTGCAGCAACCTTAATTAAATGAATGTATTTATATTAATTAATCTGTCTACCAGGAGTTTTGGCAGTTTGTTACTCTGGAAAATGCAGTACATGGAGGAGTGGACATCATTGATCATATTGCTTATCGTTAATCGCTATACATTCTTATTGTGATGAGAATCTTAATTTTTCATTGTCACAATAAATTCAAGTTTATGTTGAAAAAAATTTTAACTTCATATTATTGGGATTAATTTGACAATGTTCTTCATTTTGCTCAGTGAGAATATCACTTTAGCCTGTTGAATAACTTATCATCCATTTTGCTGGATGATAAGTTATTGCGATAAGTGATAATATTGTTGTTTTGAGACCATTTTCATAATAATGCAAGAATACGTTCTCAAAACTAAATAGACTTTAAATTCTAATGAATATTTAACACTTGAACTGGAAGACTGTTAAAATATTCAAAATAAATAAGCAAGACATCAAAAACAACAAAGGAAATTAATTATAAAGTCTCTGTAAACAAAATTGTGCTTCATAAAAAATAAAGGGCTCGTCAAAATTGAAGCACCAGACTGAAGACTTGTGTCATCCACTTTTTGGTAGAAAAGATGAAAGAGAAAAACAATAAATCTTGCAAATGAAAGTTGTTGAGCTTGTTTGAATTTATCCTGTGATTAGTTGATTTATTGCTTATTGTGACAGGCTTACTATCAATATATCAATACACTTTAAAATGTGATTAAATGCAATGAATGTGCAACTTAGTCATACAAATCACTTCTTTTTTTTTTGTCTACGAATGGGAATGTTTTTCAAAAGCAGATTTTGTGGGGCTGGAGTTCATAGCTCTAATAAAGTCAGAGCTATGAACTTGGCTAACAAAGGCATAATGAATAGTTATTGTCACTTTTATTGTGACTGCAGCAGCACCATAAAGTATTGTGATAAAACTTTAAGTCCATATCGCCCATCACTTTGGTACAGTTATGTATTTACACAGCGTCTTTAGGTAAAGCAACCTGCAATAATCTTTGAGAACTAGTTGTTTCTGCACATCAATCTCAATTGACAGATATTCTCTTTTTTTTCCCATTATTTGGGTTTTTAGCAAATACTTAATTTTGGTGATTAAAACCTAAAAAGAGGTTTGAGCTGATTTAACTTAAGACCGTGAAGAAAAAAAGGTGTGTGTTGTAGTATGTATAAAAATCACTGGTTTCATCTGTACTTATTGTTAAACCTCAGGATGGATGCCTTAAAAGCCCGCTTTGGTTGGTGAATTACAGAGCGAGCATTGTGGTTTTTGTCCCATTCTAAAGCTGATCTGAATCCAGCAAATGAGCTCTAAATTTTACCTGCGGAAAGCCAAGACGGACTCGCATCGAAAACAAACTCCTCTGTAATTACTTGGAACATGGAAATGAACCTTGATGTCTCTGAAATGGGCTTTGTTATGTAGCTCAGTCAGGGTGTAATCAAGAAACGAGGCCAGTGTAAATTTCTATTTGTTTCAGCCAAGTTAATGAGGATACCATGTTAAACAGCCAATCTGTGGTTTGCGCTTCTGCTCCTGGCACCCCCCTGTGTAGCACGGGTTTATTTTTCCTGGTAATTTCTGATATCTTGCATCTCTCTGTCCCCGCTGCTGATTAAAGATGAAATTATATCTTTGATTCGATAGTATAGAAAGCCCTTTACAATTACTTGGGCTGTTGATCAACATTAAACCTCTTGATTAGTGGGATGGGAAGGGAGCTTTTTTATTATTGCTATTTTTGTTTCTTTTTCTGAGCCAATCAGCTCGGGTCTGCTCCTATCAAGTGGAAATTAACCTCTCTCCAACACCTTTTCCAGGGTAACATGAACCCCACAAATCGTGCACATTCGCAGACGATGATATATTTTCATCAGCCTCATTAATTTTGAAGATGAATTTATAACCCCGGCCAAAATAGGCAATTATTGGCCACAGGAGAACTAACTGGGTGCCTAAATTGTTTTCTGTATGAACGGATAGCCCGGAGACAGAGCTAGCCTCGCTTTCTGTCATCACTATTCACACAGCCTACAGCAGAGGATCTAAAAATATTAAGCAAGAAGAAGGGAGTGGGCCTCAGAAATGGATGTATTCTGCTTTGGTAGTCTCACTCCTCTCCCCCCAGCCACAGGATGGGATGCTAACGTTTTCCCTAGAGTGCCAACAGGATGCAGGATCTGGTTGAGCAGCATTTGCACATTCACATGTCTGTTACATCAAACTCTTAAGAGGCGCAGTCTGCTCTCGTTCTGTGTGTGCAATATTCTGGATCTGAATGTTTCATCTGAATTGTTGTGTTTTAGCAGTATGTTGTATGTATGGAAGAAATAAAAATAGCATAGCGATTGCCCCCCCCCCCAACCATTATACTACCATTTGTCATTAAACTGAATTGATTATGTAGTTTTGAACCGCCCTCATCATTTTATATTAGAGATAAATGCTGCATGCATCGCTAGCATTAGAGCACTAGAAATTTTTCAGTGTATTTAGAATATTACCTTTCGTTAGAGATTTCAAAATGGGCCTTGATATTTTCTTATTCAGCATATTTCATAACTTAACAGAAGTTGAAAGCTCAAAACAAAAACAACTGCATTCTGTTCTTGTTAGCAGTGAAATCTTTCTTAGCCAAAATGAACCACAGACATGGCATAACACCTGGCGGATAAAAGTTTCCCATTAAGTCCCTCATGTCTTTTTCCTGTTGTTGTCACTGATCCTGAAGATGGCCAACTTTTGAGTCTACTTTCCCTGGTTACAGCATCCAGACTGAAGATTGTTGCTGATCTCGTAACCAGTTAGTACACTGGGATGTGCTGACATCAGAAAAAGCAGAAAGTCGACCAATGCTGGTCATTATTTGCAGAGCAAATCTCTTTGAAGTATTGGCAATTTGTATCACAGTAGCTTCAACAACGCTTTAAGGAAATTAATGTTTTTATTGTGAGAATGAAAGGATCCAAAGTTGATGCATGGTGAATTGTATTTTTAAAGTAATATTGTTGTGAGGATGACAATCCGAGTAAAAAGAAATGAATAAAGATGTTTTCTATACTTTACGTTTACCTGATTTAATTAGGTCTTCTTTGTTGCCCACACAGCCAGAAAATGCCACAGTATCATTTGTTTGATGCAAAGAGCTTTAAATCGGCTTCATTGTCTGACATAGGCATCTTCCCCTCTCTGCAGGTGACTAAGATGGTGAAGACGGTGACCACCAGAACAGTTCGGCAGGTCCCCCTGGGCCCAGACGGCCTTCCTCTGCCTGAAGGCTCATCCCCTCTGAGCAGCTACACCGATTCCATCGACCGACGATACATGAAGAACGGAGGCGAACGCTTCATCACACCCCAAGCAACCTCTACCCTGACCCGCGCCTACAACAACTCCTACAACGACTCGTACGTGGAGACGCCGGAGAGCCAGTACATCCGTCATTACGGCCTCCACGACGGCTACGCGGATTTGATGGACAACTACGGTAGCTTGTCGCGTGGCGTCAACTTCCGGCCGCCGCGCTATCCCTACATGCCCAACAGCTACCGTCCAGAGAACAGCTACACTCTGCCAATTAGAAAGGACGACTACGGCCATGTGGCGCAGCCCCAGGTGCCCATGGGGAGCAGCACAGTGGATCTGAACCGCTCGCAACCTGAGCGATTCCATCCCGAGCCCTACGGTTTGGAGGACGATCGTCGAAGCTTGGGGCCCGAAGAAGAGGAGCCGTACGAGCTGGAACCCGACTACTCCACTGCCAACCGCCGAACCCTGCCGGGGACGAACCGGGGCCGCACTCACAGGGAACCTCTCCGCGATGTGCACAGGGTCAGGTAAGAAGAGACTGCTGACCCCTACACTGTGTACCCGAGTCTGTTTTTTCCAACGAAAAGCAAACTCTTGCTAAATGCTTGTCTCATTGCCTTGTTCTTGAATCAGAAAGACTGCTACAAAAATCATAGTTCTTCTTCTTCAACAATTTGCTAAGAAAGGAAGTGTGGTAAAAACAAATTAGCTTGGATTGGCTGTTTCCTGTAAATGGACAGTAAACACGTGTTTGTGTCAGAGATTAAGAGGCAGGAATGACTTCAGATGTGACAAGACAGGAGGAGGATGAAAGGAGAGTAGAGGAGTGTGGTGTCATTTCAAGCAAACTTTCAGGACAGGAAGACAACTAATCACCTTAGGGGACAGGAAAAGACCCTTCAACCCATAACAATAAACCCTAAAAACCAACTCTTGTCTGCTGGTAGCTCTCAGTCAGTTTGTTGTCAACCATCCAGACTGAGGTAAATTGGACCATGGGATTGAAGCTGAGTCAGTGTGTTTAAAGACACTTTTTTGATCACTGATCTGTAGCAGATGGACATTTTCAAGCTCCCTGCACTTTTCCACTAATCTGAGAGTTAAATGTTTGGCGTCTCGCCCGTTCCGACGGAACCAAGAGAGGAGAGGGCTGAAGAGCAAGAAAGGGAGCGAGGCTGGAGCGTACGCATTTGTTTTGGTCCCCATGAAGGACGGAACGGTACACAGGTTTCCGGCTTCTTTAATTGAGCGTATGCACTGGATTTGAAGGCTCCCACGTTGATGCAAAGGAACAGAAGCCTAATCACAGCCTCCGTCATCACACACTTGTGGCTGTCCTGTGTCAAATACACACACACACACACACACACACACACACACACAAAATAAAATCCCATCTTCAGAAAACAAGTCACTCCTTCAAGAGACACTTGCTGTGACAGGCAATTTGTAACGTGCCTTACATGTGTCACAACACATCTCTAACAGCCACATGCATAGACACACAGTCGCTCATATGCATTCCCAAACACCAGCATGCATCTAGCTAATTTAAACAACAACAAAAAAAACATACATTTTCTAATCTTATCTTTGCATTTGCTTTATTTCCTTCCTTGAGAACAATTCCTTTTTTCCGGCCTAAGAACAGCTCCTATCAGCTCCCCCCGCAGCACACAGCCTCTTAAGCTCTGAGGCTGTCATTAGTATTCTTCCAAGAAGGGACCAGCGTCTCCGAAGTGCTGTAATGAATCTTAGATTTAACGCGCTCTAATTACAGCTTATCATTTCTTGCAAGCCTTCAATTATGCACAGACAAAAATGGTGATATTTAGTACTACAGCGGCTTTCTGCGTCGGCGCCATGCGCTTGTTTTGTCGCCACAGCGGACTCCATTGTGCGTCGCCGCGCCGCTGGGAATGATGATTTGTTGCCGGGGTTCGCTTCGCTTTTAGACTTCAGGGTTAATTCTAACTTTGCGTTGTGGCGCATTAGGACGAACGGCGCCCTCTAAACACTGCCACAAGTAGATTCACATGCCACTTGCCGTCCTAATGAGGTAATGGCTGCACCAGTCTGTTATTGTGACAACCCATTTAAAACAAGAGCATGCCCCACATTTTCCTGTGAATTAGGAGTGTTTCTAATGTTGCTTCAGCCATTCTCAAGCTGGCTTGGGATTGTTCTGCAGAAAGTGTCCAAGCAACATTGATATCTATGCTGGAATACGTTGCATTGCAAGGGGGAGCAAGGCTCAGTACTCGGTAAGCTGTCAGTGATGTTCTGGCTTGATCACATTCAGCATGCCTGTAACGGAGCATTTATGTTCCTCGCCTCATTTACTTTTATATTTAACATCTGCTAGTAATAGCAAAGTGGAATGTTTTTATGACCTTAACTCTTCTGTGAGGTAGAGACATGGTGGCGTTAAGCGCTGTCACTGTCAAACTAAACATCGTGTATTTATCAAGCCCTTCTTTAGTCAGTATCTTGCAGAGACACTTTTTTTCTGTGCTCTGTTTTGGGTCATTGTCCTGTTGAAAGTTGAATCTCAACACTTTTGCAGGTTTTCCTCCAGAGCCACCTTTTATTTAGCTCCATCTGTGTTTCTGTCGGCTCAGACGAGCTGAAGAAAAGCGAGTCCACAGCATGACGTCATTTGGAAGATGCTTTGTTCCGGATTATATACAATTTTAATCATCGCGAGAGCATCTCTATTCCCCTTATGTCTGGGCAAGCGGTGAATAGAATCTTCCTCTACATTCGAAGTCTAACACAGCCTATATGACGCAGTGTTTATGTCCATGGGGACCTCCCCGTGAGTATGGGTGTCTTCGTGCCACTATGATTAATAGCCGCTTTGGAGCTGTGACAAACCACAGGGGCGTCTTAAAGCCGATCTCTAATGGCTCATCTCTCCTTGGGCAATCCACTCCGCTCCAACCTGCCCACCTGTATCCAGAAGTCACACACACACACACACACATGCACTCATGACCATAGCTGCTCACCACTTAATTGAGAAGGGTGGGGGTGTTTTAATCTAATCCACTGATGTTTATATACCGAGTGGCCCATAAAAGAAATGTGACCCTGGCCAATTGATCCGCCTCCTCCCTGCTCACATGCAGTGTCGTGAAAAGGTATTTGTACTCCTAAATCTTTTTCACATTTTGTGATGTTACAACCACTTCATTGCATTTTATTGAGGTCCTGTGTGACAGGCCAACTCAAAGCACTATGTAACTGTGACGAGAAAGGAAAGTCGGAAACGTGTGGCATGGATGTGTATTCGGACCCCTTTTTTTCTTCCATGCATCCTGAAGCCAGAAGTTTACAACCACCAAATTAAAACACACATTCTTCTTCGCTGTCTGAAGTTTGATAAGTCTGAATCACCAAAATTATTTTCTTCTGCTTATCGCCTCCATAATGACAAAAATAATATGTCACAGTTTTGTCAGACAACAGGACACGTCTCTAAAAATGAAAGTCTTTGTCCCTGTGAGCAGTTTCAAACTGCGATCTGGCTTCTTTTTTTTGTTTGTTTGTTTGTTTTTTAGCAATGGCTTCCTCCTGACTGAGTGGCCTTTCAGCACAAATTGGCAGCGGACACGCTTTATGGTGGAAAGTGACACTGTCTTACCAGCCTTTGGCTTTTGTTCACGGGCCAATCTGCACATTTTGAACCAAAGTACACTCAACTCTTGGTCAGACAAGAGTTGAGCTGGACATTCCCATCCCGTCTCCACTGGCACTCCAGCTTTCAAACCCGGGTTTGACCTCCCTCCTAAGTCCCAGGCCCTTTTTCAAGGTTTTCTTTTTATTACTGGTTCAAATCCCATTCTATATGTTTGAGTTTTCTCACAAGCCTTTCCTCTAAATTATAAATGAAACACTGAGACTTCACTTTGATGTTGAGGAAAATCTCATCTAAAAACCAAGACGTTCTTTTTTTTTCCTTCCTCATGTTTTTTCTTGCAAACTCATCTCCACAATATCATTCACAGCTCAGAATGACCAATTTATTCCCCAAGGAGTATCGGTGAAAAGCTCATAAATGTAGTAGAGAGGTGTGTGTGTGCGTGTGTGTGTATGCGTGTGTGTGTATGTGTGTGTGTGTATACACACGAGGTGCACACATTTTCAGAGTGTGTAATTCTTTTCAGTTTACCTCCTTTGATGGATCTGCAGAAGAGCAAGGTCACGTACGGCTCAAGCTGGGAGACGATGAAAGTCGCAGAGAAAACATGAAGAACCATGAAAGAGAGAATAGTGAGGATCTGCAACTGTCTCTTTAATCCGGCCTTAAAATGAATGCGGCCACGCAGGCCCCCTAAATAAACGTCCGGATGCTCCCAAACAGGACGGACGTTAAGCAGCTGGGTTAACACGAGGAGAGTGATCTGCCGTAATCAGGCAGAGTGTATTGGCTCCAGAGGGGCCCTTTCAGGTCCCCTGAATACAGCCATCCGGGTTCACACAATGCCGCCAATATAAATGCAAATCCTGACATTCCCGTCACTCAGTCTGCTTTACCAAAAGCCCCGCCGCATCGGCCCCGGATCTAAATGAGCCGCGATCCACACAACTGTACATATTATCTGTGTGCCGATGTGTCTGCGTGACAAAGCGAGTATTAAAAAAAAAAAAAAAAAAAAAAAAAGCCCCACAGCGTGCGGCATAATGAGAGAGAAAGCCGGAGAGAAATAGAGATACAAAAGTGACAGCAGTGGCGGTTTATGTATGCAGGTCTGCTTCACGGCGATGATTCTGAGATTGTGAACTGCGCTTTTCCTTCGGCGGGTTATCCTTGCCTCTCTTTGCCTTGTCAGGTCCAATATTCTGCTGCACAAAAAAAAAAAAAAAATCTGGGTGATGGCTTGGGTGGCGAGTGCATGTTTACGTCTTGGTGTACGCGTGGATGCTTTTAGTAACCACCAGCGCCTGTACGCTCGCATGCAATTTTCTCATGTTTTTTGCATCCAGTCCATCATGTCACTCAGTGTTTTTGCCAAACCTCAGAGCGCCGGTCTCTCTCCAGATTACGTTCTGTAATCAGAATCTTGATTTGCCCCTCCTTCTCCGCTGCGGGCGCAAGCTTGTTCAACAAGAGAAAAGAAAAACATTTTTTTTCCCAAAGTTAGCATTCGGAATGCCGGCTCTATTTAAATTAAGGCTAGCTTTGTTTTCTTCAAAGGTTGTAGTTATTCATAGAAGTGGAAGTGGATGAAGCATTTTGTTGTTTTCCACAACCCCGCTGCTATTCTGTCTCTGTGACTTTTGGGTCCAACTCCAGTGCCTTGCAAAATGTTTCGTGTTTCTGGAACTCCTTCACATCTTGACATGTCACAACCCCACCAATCAAGATACGTTTAAGAGATTTTACAAGACAGACTAAGACGAAGCCGCTGTCACATTAAAAAAAGCAAAACCAAACTGCAGAATACACTAACAACATGGCATGAATTTACCTTCAGGCTCTTTTACTCCTAATACTCCGAAACATAATCTCGCTTCAACAATGGCCTTTAAAAGGTTACTTAATTAAAAGAGTCGCTCTGTGTTTCGCAGTGTAGGTACAGATGTTCTGTGACGATCCCAGAGGTTTTTCAAGGAAAATTAGTGAACAGATAATCATTAAGACAAAGAAACACAGGAGACTAGTCAAGGATGAAGTAATGGGAAAAATTAAAGCAGTGTTATGTTATAAAATAATATCCCAAGCATTCAGCATCTCTAGGAGATCTGGGAATCTGAAAATGGGAGGAGTGGGGCTCGGCAACCAATCCACTGAAACTGGCAACCCAGGCGAGGTGAACATGAAGCAGCCAAAATGTCCATGGTAACTCATGAGGAGCTACAGAGATTCGCAGCTTTTGTGCAAGTATCTATTGACGACACAAGTTGTGCATACTCCTGGGACAGTAAGCAATAAATTAACTGCATCATCAATTAAAATGATATCCACTTACATCAATTAGCGTTTTTCTCTTTTCTTTCCGTCTTCCAACGAAAGTCTAAGCTGACAAAAGTCTGGTGCTTTTCCACAACTGCGTGCTTTGGTTGAGCTTTGGCTATTTTGTTGTGAAGAATGATCAGAAATATAAGTTTATAGAAGCTGGTTGAGACAGTGAAACTGCAGCGAAAGGTGGCTTGGAGTGGTAGCTGTGAAACGTTTTCAAAAATGTCAACATGTGACCCAACATCGGACTTGAAATGTTGATGCCACAGTATTTTTGCAAGGCACTGTATCTCTCTTTATCCTCCAGCAGAAAAGGGATTTAGGATTTTTGACACATTGTTCAGGAAGGAGTTCATCTGTTATTGATTTCCATGGCAGAGAGATGCATAAACTACAGTAAATGCCACAGAATCCAATATGTTACTGCGTGGCTTTTTGAAAGAGGGATACACGAGAGTTGAGGCAAGACGGCATATTGATCCCCTTCCAGTTTTCACTGAATGCCGTAGAGAAAGCTGCAAAACGACATAATTAGCATAAAGCTCATTAAACGTGGAGCACCATGGGTAAAACTCTCGTCAGCAACCGACTTTGGACACCCCCAACCACCATGAAAGATGGTGAGAGGAGACCATCTGGATTATGTAATGAGGGTAAACAAGTTTCAGTCTGGCGGATGGGTGGTGGGGAGGGATGCTAAGTGCTGCGTGTAGCTACACAACACTTTAGTTTTGCTCCTAATGACAGAGCACTGCTTGTGTTTTTTTCCCTGCCTTTTTGAAAGAAAAAACACCATTTAAAACATTCCCTGACTTTGTATGCGGTGCCACAAGTGGGAAGCCTTCTCAAGAGTTTTAAGAAAAAGCAGACAAACACTCCTGTCGCTGGATTCAAACAAATCTAGTCATCCATGTTCCTATGAAGAATGCATGACAATGTCTTTGGAGTGGAGGACCGTAGAGAACAGACTCTCAGGGCCTTTGAAAATGTCGGATCAGTGAAGGACTCCCCACCCCCTCGGTGGACCACTTTGCTCCTTAATGCTGTCACCAGAAAAGCAGTTAGAGCTCAGTACTGTTTAAGTCCCCAACACTAATAGGAGAACTGCTAATGAGGGTAATGCTAGCAGAGAAATCCCAGAGTGTTGGTCATTAACATTTCAGTGACTGCATGCTAGTGTTTGGAGCTGTGAGCAAAAGGAGCCCCTGCAGGCACTGCAGGGGCTCCTAGTCCTCCCTGGGGGAACTCCTTGGCTCTTTTCTCTGCCCCCTGGGGGAAGAGATATCAAATCCTTTTTTTCTGGGTTCCTTTAAAAAGAAGAAGAAGAAGAAGACTTCACAGGTCTTTCCCTCAAAGCTTTTACTTTTTGTTGCTGCTCTGTCTCTGTTGGTTTGCAATCGTTTCCTGTCTCCTAGTCGCTTTCTCTTCAACTCGATGTTTGTTGAAGTCTGACATGTTTGTCACTCCGACTGACAGGGAGTAGGGAGCAGAATGCTGCAAATCATTTCGTTTATTGCAAAGGGCTGCCATCAGAGTCCCGCTGACAAACTTGATGAGAACAGATCCAAACATCGGATCACCTTGTCCTCTCCTCTACCTTTTCCCCTCATTAGTCAGTGAGTCTCACCTCTGTTGGCTTTTCTTCTCGCCTGTCCCCTGGCTGTCTGATTCTTCTCAGACAAATTCAAGTCGCCCTCCATTTACCTCTCCCATCTAACGTGTCTTGACTGTCCTCCCTTCTGTTATCTTGCAGAGATGACCCCATTGAGGCAGAGCTGATTGATGAGCGCCACCCTTACATCCATGGTATGTATTCAGCACCACTTGCTCAGCCCGAGAGAGGAAGCATGGCCAGTCTGGACCGAATGGCCGGCCGGCGTTCACCTTCCATCGACAGCATTCGCAAGGACCCCCGCTGGCGGGACCCCGATCTCCCCGAGGTCATCGCCATGCTGGGTCACCCCATCGACCCGGTGAAGTCCAATGCCGCCGCCTACCTGCAGCACCTCTGCTACGAGAATGACAAAATTAAGAAGGACGTCCGCCAGCTGAAAGGGATTCCCGTTCTGGTCAGCCTTTTGGATCACCCCAAGTCCGAAGTGCATCGCAAAGCCTGCGGCGCACTTCGGAACATCTCCTACGGCAAGGACAATGAAAACAAGGTGGCCATCAAGAACTGTGATGGTATTCCGGCCCTCATCCGTCTGCTGAGGAAGACCAACGACATGGAGGTTCGAGAACTCATCACTGGTAAGAGGAACATTTCCCATTAAAAATACTGTTTTATTTTCTGTCTAAACGTTTTCAGCTTTACATCTTGCCATAATATCATGTTTTCATCAAGACATACCTGGAGCTCGATACATTCACGCATGTTTGAGAAATCCTTTCATCTCCATGGCAACCATTCAGGTGTGCAAAATGCCTGGGTGGTGCTAGCGCCTGCAACTCCAACTCTCAGCTCCTTCAGACTAGTCAGCAGAAATTAGCAAACACCTGGTGGAAGTGCACATTTGTGTAACCATTGGACAAGCTACTTCTCAGTGCAACACCTGTGAAAATGTTGTTCAAGGGTTAATAGAGGAACGATGTTGCAAGCATTCGTTTTTAAAGAGACAGAGGCCCAATTTCAAGGCATTACATTATGATGTGCAATTGCTTTCAAGTCATACCAAGCATCTTTATAACTTAAGGTAACAGTTACGTGATTGTGCTATAAAAAGGCACTATGTGCCTGGAAAATACATACTGACTCTTAAAAGAATTAACATCTGCTTACAGCCGCAGAGGGAGTAAATTCTTGTTTTTGGGTTTTAAACGACTTATATTCAGAGGGGGAGGAAATTGCTTCTGCCATATTTTGTCCATCAGAAATCTGCGACTGTCACAAATTTCCCCCAACTTCTCTGTGATTTTAATTCGATTTGACAGCATAAACGCTGTGGCATGATCATAAGTTTACGGAGATGAACAGCCGAGTTTTATTCCCTACTGGATCTGTCTCCGCTCTTCTCTCCCCTCACAGGCGTCCAGAACACAGAAACTGTGTGTCTGGCAAATCTCTCTAAAGTTTGTTGCAGCTGCACATTACCGTGCCATTTGAAGCTCACATAGTCGTTACAAAGGGAAACTGCTGCAACAGAATCGATAGGCTAAAAATCATAACTTTTAATTACACGTTAAAGACTCTCTCTCTTTCTCCCTCGGTTTCTTGGCGAGAACTCGGTTGGCTCTGCTCCAGCGGCAGGAATTACTGCGAGGCCCTTTTTTCAGAGTCCAAAGTGAAAACAGAGAGAGTCCAGGTCCAATAGTCGAAATAGGTCTTAATAAATTTGGAAAAAGAAACCCCATGATTAATCAGTGTGTAGTCGACTGGCACTAAAATGACATATTTTCCTTCCTGTCTACTCTTTGAAGCTTTACCTCTATGCAGTAGTTCTTTAGTTTGGCAGTCCTGCCTATTTCTCTCCAGTTGGCTGCCACATCTTTTATATTCTGGTTCGCGGTGTGCTCCTGGTTATTGATACAACTTTGTTATGTTACAGCGATTCAGCGATGTTAACGTCTATATATCTGCTTGGACCCTCTTAACTTTATGTGATTGGTTTGTGTTGCAGGCGAGATGGATTTTTTTTTCTTCTTCTCTCTTTCAGAGAAAGAGAGAAACTTTGATGTGAATCAAGTTTGTGTGTATATGGCCTGCAGAGCTGCAAATGACTCTTTCTTCTAATCGAGGAGCCGATACATTTCTGTAAAAGACCTGACGCTGCACCGTAACGAGGAAGCTCTGAGTCTTGGAAGCAGATTTGATCACAGGAACTCCACGGCTCTCGAACCGAGCCCGTGTGTGTAAACAAATAAGGGGATATTTAATTACTTGAGCCACGGCGTTCTGTACTGTAAGCAGAAAGACGAAGCGAGAGCAAGAAGATCTCGCGTCAGGAAGAAACAAAGAGCACATGAGTATTGATCCCCGTAGAAAAGTCTGTAATCTGCATCGGATAACCGAAGACGTTTTAATTCTTCTTGGAGAAGCTATTGAATCAGAAGTGAAGCTCCGGTAGAAATCAGCTGGGAAATGCATGCGTGTGCATTTGTGTGTGTGCGGGTTCAGTTCATTCCAGCTGATTTAACCTGACACACTCACACACCGTGGCATCTGAGAAGAGATGAGAAGAGATTTTTCTTTTCTTTTTTCTTTTTTCCCGGCGCATTCGTGTGAAAAATGAGACACTTTAAAGTGAGATACCCAGACCTTGTGAAGTAGGTGCCAAGTGAAAACACAGAGTGCATGCTGAAATTTAAGGAGGAGGGGAATGGATTTGGTTTTTATGCTCTTTAGGGGAGGAACATCGTCGTCATGTAAGGTTTCCAGCACTGACAACCGCTATGACTCGGCGTTATAATACGAATATCTGTGCAACTGTCACCCCAAACTACAAACATACAGGCTATTATTTACGCTGACGCCAGTCTTTATAATCCCAGCGCTTTACGAACCGTTGTGGGCATGAATGCCTAAGTGTTTGCATAAGTGAGTCTCCTTTGTTTTGACAGAGATGTAGCAGTGAGCGATGGCGGTGCCGCTGCAGAAATGATTGCCTTTACAGCACCGTGTTGCTCCCCATTGAAGCTAAAAATAACCCCTCACCACAAGACAAGGAGGATGGAAGAGAAGGAGGCTTTTCTCCCCCTCGCTTACTCATTATTCAGCCCTCCCACGCTCAGTCTCTGGGTTTTTATTTTTTTTATTTTTTCTTCCCCTCTCCTTCATTCATTATCTACAGACGGTGATTTTGGTTCTCTTGCTGCTTTACTCTTTGTCCTGCTCTAGGTGGTCATTGCCCCGCAGGAAACCAGCTCCTCACAACGCAGGCTCAGCCTGCGTCCCCAGCCACTTGTCTGGAATCGCTCCGTGCTTTTCGGCAATTAAATATAATTCAAGGTTGTTGTTTTTTTTTTTTTTTTTTTTTTTTTTTTTAAATACGGGGCTCCTTTTCTTGGTTCATATGTTTAAGGGTTTTGCTGTGGAAGTATGCGCAGCCCTATGCAAAAACCGCTCAGAGAGCTCTGTTTTCTCCTAGTGGAAATGGGTGACGTGGAAGGAACCTAGTGGTTTCATTTTCCAACACACACACACACACACACACACACACGCACATAAGACATGCAGACAAGTCATTTATATTTTTAGAACTTTTTACTTTTCAGAGTAATTCTGCTTTCCTGTTTCAGCAGCCTCTGGGCTGTTTGTGGCCTCAAGCAGATTCCTTTATGAAAAGTGAGATCATGAGGCAGATTGGTGCTGCATTTTCCACAGATTTTATTGCTCACATGAGACGACAAACGAGGAAATATGACATGAGAAATCAATAACTGAAGATAAATGACGTCTGAGTTGGACCTGAAGGTGATTGCCGCCTTCAGGTTTGTTTAACGTCAACTTATTTTAGGCTGGATGAATGAACATAATGAAGCGAATGAATTGGAACTTAATTTTCAGCGATTCTTTTAATTCAAATAGAAAAAGACGATTACAGTTCAGTAACGATTCGGCTTCACCTCTTTCATCACCTTGTTGCTAAGTTGATGCGCCTTTATTCGAATTGTGATGAACACTAAAAGTGTTTTAATAAGTTTGTCAAATTGTTGCGGGAGAGCTAATTAAAACATTATTTAGTGAAGCCGCATCCCATTCCTGTGGTTTTTATTATTTGATAGTGATTTCCTGGATGAGTTTTTTTTCCCCTCATAAATATACAAAATAAAAAAGCTGCAAAAAAAACAAAAAAACATTTTTGCTGCTAATTTATCGAACAGATAGAAAAGAGCAACAGCAAAGATGTTTATTGGTTCTGCTAGAGGCGGCAGACAAACCACAGGTCAATGGACATCTAAAACTACTTTGATTAGGCCACTGGGCTGGTACCTGGGATCTGGTCGAGACATCACTAGAAGTGGCTGACGTTCCTTTGTCTGATCCATGAGACACAGTTTCAGTTTCGGTGTGATGCCAAGTCCTTCCAGTCACATTTCGATGACTTTTTTTTTGTCTCAATAATCTCTATGCACGAGTGTGTATGAGAGTCTGTACGTAGTCAACAGCGTGAGTTTGCATACTTAGGTTTCCATATTTGTTCGGTTTTTATGCACTTTGCATCCCCTTTGCTAAACTGCGTCCCCCCTCCTCATTGCCACTGCGACGTTGATGGATGGCAGGAGGGGTGAAGAGCAGAAGGAGAGGAGGAGAACGGTAATGGGCAGAACTAAGTTAATAGCTCTGCTTGAAGAGCAACATGTCTGCCAGTGGTGCCTGGAAAATTTAATTAGCCCCCGCCACAGCTCCTGTCCCGTTCCCAGTCCTACTCGCCGTCCTTCCAGCTCCAGCCTGTCCAATCAGAGACAAAAAGGCAGGGCGGGACGTAAAAGGAAAAAGCAAGGCAAGAACTGAGACTCAGAAGACAAACGGACGTGCTTTGATGAATTTTGGCCTTTTAATTGGAAATCACACAACGCCACCATTTTTATGCTTCCAGTCAGACTTTGTTGTTTTTCAATTCGTCTTGAAAGGGAACTGGTGCGACCCGGTCCGACCCGGTCCGACTGTTTACCCCTGAGAAGTTTACTCATCAGATAAACAGCATTAATAAATCAGAAAGGAACAGCACTTCCAGACCTTGAAAATGGTCTGACTTGGTTATCAATGTTGCTTATGAAGAAAAGAGAACGCTTATGTAAGATCAGCATTGAGTGGTCAATTACTTTTTTTTTTGTCGCTTTTCCCAAACCTCAGCTGGTGTCATGATTTATGCAAGTGCAACACCAGTTTGAACACTTTTATCTATCATTCAGCAGCTCTGAATTTTTCATAAGCGATGCCATCCTCGGTGCTCTACAGTTTTCGTCCTGGTTACATATCTGCACGATGCGTTTAAGGTGAGCTATTAGACACATTTACAAAGTTGTGCGCTCGTACCAGGTGCTTGGTGGATGTTTCTGCCTCGGGTCAGCTGTGCCTGGAAGACAGCAGGACTCCCCTCAGGGCGTCTGTCTCTCACAATCTGACAGAGGACAGCAAACTGACTAAACCCGATCCAGAGTCACTGGCCTGAAACAGCGACAGGACGCTGGATGGAGATCGTCACTTCCACGGCGCTCTGTCATCCTGAATAACGCTCTGTCAGTGGGCTGTATGCCTGTCGGACTTGATGGATCGCCGCCACGGCAAAGACGTGTCTTTCCCTCCCCTTAGGCTCATGTGATCAGCGTAGAGGTGACTGATTCCAGCAGACTGAGCAGTATTTCAGCTGAAACACTGGAGGTGACAGCCAACCAGCCGGGGTGGAAAGAATTGGCGAGGCCACGCGCCTGTTCATGCTTCATCTCTGGCAGGAAAAGGTCCCGGGACCTTTTCTTTTCACTCCTCGCTTTCTTCGTTTCTACAAGTCGCCTTATCCGAGTCCGAGGCGTCGAAAGCAGCGGTTAAAGATCGACGAATTCCAAATCCGTCCTAAATGTGTGGCTGAAACAGACACCGGCGTACTGTTGAGACAGGACCGCTCCGGCACTGAGTTAATTAAACCATCATGCAGTTAATTTCATGGTAGGGTGGAATATATTAACGAACGATGAAAGATGATGAAGATGTATCTTGCGGATTACTGGCGTGCTGTTTATCGCTCATCCGCTGGAAACGTGGAGCATGTCGCCGCGCTGGAAATATGGACGAGATACTTTCTGCACAGTTTGTGACCAGGATGTCGGTGTGAAAAAGATCATCTCGGTGCTGCGCTCGCTCTGTTTTGACTGCACACTGAAGGCTGCCTGTCACAATCTGATGCTAATGACACAACGTAATCAAGCTGTCAGCCTGGCAGGCAGGCGTGAATGTTCTGCTATCTGTCACAATACCAGCTCTTATGAACGTTTGATTCTTGTTACATTCTTGCCTGGATTTTTATATTTCCTTTTAATTAGGTACGTGCCAGCATAAACTTGTCAAGCACAGAATAAGAGCGATAAAACAGAAGATACAATTAGTAGGATTTCATGGCTCCATCTGAAGTTTTTCACCTTTAAGGGAACTTTTGTGTACATGCCACGTTATCTTGAATATGATGAAATCTAGATGACAATGTGGGGGTAATCACACTTTCACTGTGTCGGCCTCAAAACTGTGGAATAGTTTACCTCGGCATAGACCACAGAATCTTGAAAATGTCTATTAAAACTAGTCTGTTTTTCTAAGCCATAAAATTTCATACAGTATTAGACTTTTAGCCTTGTGTGAGCAGTTCAAAATTATTCTGTTTTCCATGGTTGTTGTATTCATTTTTCCCTGTTTTGTCTAGTGGCTTTCAGATTTTTTGTGCAACAGAGGCATGAAGTACTATTGTCACCTTTCGCAAGTTCATAAATGGCAAAAATGTCTTCATAAAATTAAATATATTGTAGTATACCATATAATTGTTCCTAAAATTTGTTTGCCTTTGTCAATCGCTTTGATTGACCAGACTGTTGTAATGGAATGAGCTGCTTAAAAGCCACAAAGAAAAACAACTTGACCTGGTTAATTTGGAAAATGGTGCGTCAAGCTTTTTTCTTTGGATCTTAGAGAGAGTTCTGTGAGATCCAAATTGGCCAATAAAAAGAATACCATTCCTTTATGTCACTAAAGACTTTGAGGAGTTGATCTCCAGACCTTCAGTGTTCGTTATACATTGCTAGACGGTCTTGACTTGAATCCTTTGAGTTTATTCTGGGAGAGACAAATACTTTTTTAATAGTCATCTACACCTTTAAAAAGTACAAGCTAAAGTGAGCTCATAACGCAAGCTGTTTGAGCTATATAGCCTCACTATATCTTGTGAGATAGTTTTTATGTTGTTAAGGAATAAAAGAAATGCACACACAGCAGTGCAGCGTGGTGCTGGTGTGCCTCACAGCTCCAAGCCTCCATCTGGAATGTTTAAATTAACATTAGAAAGCTGAAGTGAAGCTGTCTGGCTCTTTGAGGCAGTTTCTGGACTGATGCTTACTCAGCCATGGATACAGCTGCACAGTTAGCAGTTCAGCATGTCTAGGTAATATAGCAGTATAGCATTTGGAGCATCAGCAGTTGGTATATGAGAAAAGGGCAACGCCTATGCCAAGTAGTCGGCTGCAGCTGTAGGAAAAAGTTCTGTGATGGGCAGAAATGTAGTTTTTCACACACTTTAGTTATTTTTGCCACTTATTTCTGTGGTATACTGAGGTATTTTCCTATGAAATGCATCAAGTTTATTTAATTGGTTCTCGTAGTTTTTTTTTTTTTTTTTTATGTATAGTTTCTTGACCAAAATCCAAAAAAAATCATATTAGTCAGCAAGTAGCTTCTGAGTTGTAGAAATCTGGGTTTATTGGGAATTGCCACCTAAAACATTTTTCCACATTGTATGTGTCAGAATACTCAGTGACTGGCTAAATTATACTTTTTGTTGTTCTTAGAAAACCTTTCACAAGGTTGTCTATGTTCATTCAGGTAGAAAATCCAAAAGAGTTGAAGCAAAATATTCTATATCTTACTTTACACTTTCTAAATGTCCAGATCTTTATTGATGGAAAGAGAGTAAATACATTTTAGTTTGACTGAAAGGCCAAAATTATTATTCTTATGACATTAATAATACAATCAGACTGATATGACAACTTCCAGGTTGGCGCAGACTTTTTGTCCATCTGGATAAATTACACAATATGAGTTTTGCTTTTGGTTCCCATGTGTCACATCAGTCAAGTTCCAATCATTTTTTCTGTACAGCAGATTTCATCAACAAGGAAGTTCAACATGTGCTTCTCGTCATTGACACAAAAACTAAAAAAGTCACAATGGCATCATGCAGTCACCAGTTTGAGAACAAGAATTACATTTTATCATCGACGCACATCCTATATTTGTTTTGAAGGAACTCAGTGTTTCAGCTACTTTTCAGCTTTCTGGAAGTTTTTTCCCCCAGATTTGTGGAGCATAGAAGCTGAATGCTGCTTCTCTACTTTTGGTTCTGCAGATGCAGCGGTCTGGAAGGTTGATACAACAGCAGCAATATGTACCTCATTGGTAGATTCACTGCTGGAGAATTGACATGATCAGATATCAAAGCAATGACTAATTAATAGTACTTAATCTCATGTGCCTCTATGCAGATGTTGTTTCTGTACGAATGGTGATTTATTGAGTTATACTCGATGGCTAAAACTGAAAGTAAAATGGACAACGTGACCTACTTTATGCTTAACTTTACTGATTTCTGACCGATTGGGCTTACTAATACAGCATTAAAATTTAATTCCCAGATTGTCAGTTAATCCTTAAGTATACATAAAAAAGCACACATAGTCTAATTAAAACTGGGGGAGCTTCAACTTTGACGTACACATGCTTCAAAGATGCGACAGGTGTTGACATGCTGCTAAATCCACTTTCTTTCCTCATGTTCCAACATCCATCTTTCAACACCTATACCGACATGGCAAGGTAGGAAACAATTACTTTAATTATCTTTTTATTCTAGCAGCTGCATGACATTGGAAGGAAAAGAGAACATATAACAGGAAGATTATGGAACTTATCATCGTTAATTACAAATGCAATGTGAAGCTTCATGATTGGAAAAAAAAAAAAAAAAAAATCAAGGTTGAGTAATTGGGACCCAGCGGCCCAGTGGTACTTTCTGTCCAGCACCGGTCTTACTGATTGGATCTGTGTAGAATTATTACTGAAGCAAAACATCTGGGACTGACAAATGCATTAGTTTAGCAGAAACAGTCATGCAGGCTTTTAAATGGTTTGTTAGAGTAAAAATGCATTTGTTCCACCAGTTTAAATGAGTGTTGGAAGACTTTTTATGGTTTTAAAGCTCAACTCCTGCAAATAATTTGAATGAAATCTTATTTTGTCATCAAAATGTCATTTTACAAATAGGTTTATAATGTTACTGCAACATTAGGATGACATCTGCTTTTCAAAGATTCAACAAATGAACACAGTTCTGGTGTTTTTACGTCCAAATAAACTTTAATTATGCTGGTGAAATCATATGTTCAAGTTAAACTTTGTTCACCAAAGTGCTGTAAAGAAACAACTCAATATTGAATTATAGAGGTATGAAATTTACTGTGAACAAAGCACACAATTATTCAGCAATGTAATTACTTTAGCTTTGGTGGTGTTGTGCTTTGGGAATAATTTGCCCCTGGATACAGACTGTCAGGCAGTATTTTAAGTTTTTCTTCCCGAGGGTTACTAAAATTACTCCATTCATTTGCTAATATGTTGTTTTCCAAAAAACTAAGTAGGATTTTGCTGAATATGTCTATTTTTCAACGGATATGTTCTGTAGCTTGATGACAAAGTTGGACTGAAGACGCAAGAAATGACGGAAAAATGCGTATTCATTCATTCATTCATTCATTCATTCATTCATTCATTCATTCATTCATTCAACAAACCTTTTAGCAAATAATAGTCTCTCTCAACCACGCCGAGAGTTATTTTTAGTCCAGCTTCTTTTTTTTTTTTTTTTCCTCGTGTGTGTCTGAGCACGATTGCACAGAGGAAATACTGACCGTCTGGAAAATGTGCAGGAACTTTATTAAAGAGCCGTGCCAGAATGTACGACAGCTCCAGCGCTCTGCTAATGGTCCGCTGTTCAACTGCACAACACAACCACACACCGCGGGCCTCTGCGGACGTGCGTTCACAAGCGCACTGAGCATGGCTGCATGTGCACAAGCGTGTGAATCTATGTTTAATTTTAATACTTGAGCTCCCAGCTGTTATTTCTCTGAAGCATGAGGCTTGGGGGCAAAGAGAGCATTGTTTACCCCCCCCTATAAACAATAGAATATGTTAGTTTTTTACACATTATGCGTTTTTGTATAGAAACCTTATACTTTAGGTTTGCATCCCACACTTATATACAATGAAGGTAGAAATTGATTAAATGTTAGCAACATATAGAGCCACTGCATAAATCTGAGTATGATTGGAAAGCCCATTTATTTTAGAACCACCTTATATTGATAAACTATACAGGTGGACATTAATTCCTGCTAATTATAATGATTTTCCTCTTATAGTTGATGAAAACATGACATAACAATAGATTATTTACATCAGAAACATATTAATAAGGCAGTGTTGGCTTAATGAAACGTATGTTTAACGCCAGCTTTTGGGATGGACTTTCAATCTGACAAACGAGTCTCATCAGAACAGATATTCCGATTTATTGGTGATGACTGTAGGTACGTTTAAATCTTGACAGAATTTGAAGGCACGAAAAATGGAAACAAAGACAGAAAAAGCTTTTGAATATTCCGTAAAATATTCACATAAAATTTGAGACGTGTGGTCTGTTTTGAACCCTTGATTTTTATATTCCACGGCGGACAGGCTGAACGCCCAAACAGAGCTACTCTGCTTTGAAACATCGAGTTTTCCTGTTACCTGCTGAAGTTTAGCTCTCTCTCTCTCTCTCCATGCCGCAGCCGGTCGTCTCAATATGAAGAAGAAAATGCTTTTAAAAAGCTTCTTCCATCTCTGCTTGAACACCTCACTGATGCTGATAGTAGCTCATTTCTTCCCAAAGTAACGACTTTGACAACATCGGGCGTTACCGTGACATTACCCTGTGATGCTTATGCACACTGTGTTCACTCTTGTAAGATTACCAGAATTTTTTGTTGACCTTCCAGCTCCTCTGTATCCACCTGTTTCCAGGCACAATCCATATCTTTGTGCAAATCTAATATACATTGTTGTTTTCCAAACTAGCGGTCCGATCACTGCAGCGTGTGTTAGAACCCCGTGGAACAGAATATTTTGTCTCTGCAACTTGCGTAGCCGTGCTTCCAAATATTTCTTCTTTCACTCAGCTTGATCTTCCTGCTTCTCTGGCGGAAAGCAAACTCTATCTGGTTTCCTGCACGTCTCCGTGTTCTTTTTGTTTCCTCCTCCTTTGTTTTGTTGTGTTTTGCTGTTTTTCTTTCTTGTAAAACAGGCCGGAGGTTATTTTTTTCTGTGATTAGATGTGCAGCCACTGCTTCTCCGTTCGTGTTGTTCGCAAGGTGACTGATGCGTAAAATCTCTCTCAGTGCCGATTTCATAGGGAGAGAATGAACCGGACGCACACAGCATCTACGAAACAAATGGTTACGGTAGCTCTCGAGGTGGTAAAGCTGGCTGATATGTACGAGCTCTGCTAAGGTGAAAAACTGAGCGTGAACACGTTTTAAATGAAATGTTCACATAGTGATTTTCTATTTTATACGTGTGACATTCTGGTGAGTCCAGTTTGTGGGTGGTTTAAGACAGAACTAAATATGTTTTTGATTTCAGTCATGAAGCCTGCTTGACTTGTCTTTGTCTGCTACTAAGCTTTCACTACGTTGCATCACTTTCATTTTCTGTCTACGATTTTCTCCACTCCTCCTTTCTGGCTGCCTGGCATCTCTTTTCTCATTCTTTACCTCTTTTTACACTTTTCATTCCGATCATTTTCCCCATTTTTCTACCTTAATCCGCCCTAACGTCACCTTTTGTCAAATGTCATTGAACGTATCTTCAGTGGCTTCTTCCTTTTTCTCGTGATCATACTTTTTGAAATTGAGCTCTTCGCTCTTGCATAACGTCTGCATTTTTTCTCCTCTCTGCCGCCCCCCTCAGGTACGCTTTGGAATCTGTCGTCCTACGAGCCCCTGAAGATGGTGATCATCAACCACGGGCTGCAGACCATGACCAACGAGGTCATAATCCCCCACTCGGGGTGGGAGCACGAACCCAACGAGGACTCCAAGCCCCGGGACGCAGAGTGGACCACCGTCTTCAAGAACACGTCCGGCTGCCTCCGGTAGGGTCCGCACCGAACTCGGTTCTCCACAGGATCGTCTCAGCCCGATGCGCAGCACTCATTTACAGGTCACCTGCTCACAACGCAGAGTTCCTGAATCAGTGCCTTCCAACGGCATTCATGCGACTTTGCAAACTTCATTTATTTGATCAGGAAAACACAAATTAGATTTTTTTAAAAAATATAGTTAACAGCTACTTAATTGGATTCTCAGATGTGTTTAGATCAGGACTTTTACCTGAAACATTCCATTGCAGCTCTGACGATATGTTTCAGGTTTTTGTTCTGTCGATTGTAGGACTGGACAATAAATCAATAGCAATATATATCGCAATAGATATAATGTAATCAATACCAATAAATAGACTTTTCAGTCATTTCATTGAACTCTGATGCATTCTGGGGGATGTAGGCTGAGGAAAAACTTTAGCCATTCAAACTCTCACCCCCAGCGAAGCAAGGTGGGTGGTGTCAACTAACACAGTCAGCCGCACTGGTCAGATGTTTACATATAAAATATTTCATGCCATCTCTCCTTCCCCTCACACTGTCCAATTCTGTCCTCAATTGGTCATAAAATACATAGAAGCTCTCAGTTGTAAATTCACCAAATGTGGAAACGTTCAAAACTTTTGCAGGGCACTGCAAAAGTTTTGCATAAAAATGATAGATTTTTATGCAAGAGGTAAAAATTGATCTTGAGTAAAAGGGAAGTATTTAAATATTAGTTAAAAAAAAAGTTGCTTTAGTTGGCAAATTAGTTTGTGGAATCTCATTTATTTAAATGTGCAGCTCTTCTGTCGGTTTCGGGACTGATTGAAAACTGTATATATTTGGGTTTTGGACCAGCGTTTGGCTCATGTTGGACGGACGAGAGATAATTAGCTGCAGTCCCGCTCCGACTGTCTCCCGCTTCATCCAAAGAGAAACAAATTAGATTTAAAAAGGCTTCCAGGGAATGTTCCCAAATTTTTTGAAATGATAATTTAGAAAAATACAGTATTGGCTTGTCTTGGTTTAAAAAAGAAAAAAAAAAAGAAAGCCAGTAATATGTTTTAAAAGCTCAGACAGATTAAAAACTTGTGGACCAAACCAGTTTTTAGGAGAAGAAAAGACGCAGAGAGACAGCAGGCGCAAATGAGGAGCCAGATGGTCCATTCATTCAAGTTAAATCTTCAGCGTTTCCAGTATGTGCACACATTTAAGTGACGATCCTGGATTTAACCGAGGATTGTTTTAATATACACAGTGGAAGAAAAAAAACAAAGCAAAGCCCTTCCATGTATGATGTGACTAAGATGCCAGTTGCAAAGTGAGACAGGTGTGGTGTATATTAAACTGTTAGTGGACCACGGGTCAGGGTCCAATTTAAGCTCTATAGGTGCTTTATTGATTTATGACGCAGCAGATGCAGGATTCCTCCCATCCTGACCTGTGGATGTTTGTATGTAAGGAATGCTGGGCCGTCTGTACTGGGTTCACTGGGCGACTTTTGTCTGTGACAAAACATTAAACCCAACTGCGTCTCGTGGGGGACCTCTGACCTCCGTTTGTCCACATGCGATCACTTCTGAAGAGGTTTTACAGCTCCTTCATTATCGAAGCTTTAACAAATCACAGCGTTTTAAAGAATTAGTAATCAGCACAGAATATTCCAATCCAGATTTGGCTAGTTATGGTATTGCTTTTTACGCTGAAAAGTTTTGAAAAGTTTTTTTTTTTTTTTTTTGTTTTCTACATAGCAAATAAAAGTTTTATGCATTTTAAAACGTAAAATATTTGTTTAATGTGGAATTATTCGGTTCAGAATCAGTCTTGATGTTCACATGAATTGGAGCTCGGTCTCAGTCGAAAACGGTAAGATATCTGTTTAGTTTAGGAGGTGATGGAAAATGCACTCGGTCTCCATGTCTGTTCTCAACCACGTCCCATTAATCCTGCCAGATCACACGATTTTAAAGACGGCGCCGTCTTCCACGCTTACATAAGAGTTACCAGTCGGTCAAACCAAGCATGTTTAGTAGCAGACTGCGTCACCTCAGCAGGGTAACTCTAGATCTACTTCCCTTCTCACTTCAAAATTAGACAGTAGGCATCGCCACAAAAGGGGGTCAAGCTTAAACTACTCGGGTGTGACGGCTTTTCCTAACTCTAACCACGACACAGTCATTCCGACAGCCTCTGGTTAGCTCTTCACGGGACGGACCGCACGTTCAATCTTACGATTGAATTTGCGAGCTCCTGCACCGAGAGCCAAACGAAATTCAGCCGAGTTACCGTGATGTTAACTCTGAACACCTGAAACCCAAACCTAATATTTCCACGAGCCTTCGAACTAATCAGGGTAGGAGTGTCTTCAGCTGCAGCAGCTGCTCCCACGGCTCCTTACAACAAGCTTCGCTTCAACAGCTGATCACAAGGGAGCCGCTTTAACGCACGCCCTCCTTCCGGGCCGGCGCTGACAGACGCTTCTGCCTTCTCGCCGCTCTGATCACTTTTACTCTGTAATACATTTCAGCTGATGTCGTCAGTGTTTTCTTCATCACTTAGGTTGCTCTGATTCAAATTGGAAATGTCGAGGAGGACGTCGTCTCCTTTCCCTAGAGCGCCTTGAGAACTCATTACTACTATGAAAACGTTGTTCTGTTACTGAATGGGCAGGATTTTTTTTTCCCTCTTCTTTTCCTGTTAATCTGAAACCAAAGGCCTTTTGAGCCTTTTTAATGAATCTTCTATTTCACTAATGCCAGCATTACCGTAACAAGTTCAAACAAACCTTTAAACTTGCGATGCCACGTAGGCAGTTGGTAATAATCACATAAACAGCATCCCCATAAACGTAACTAAAAATATGGAAAAGTTAATACATTACTTTTGTGCTGAAGTTAATGTAAGTACAAAACTGCTTTCTAAGAAAGAGGAACACATGAAGTTGTTTCCAGGTATGTAGCTTGGAGGGGGAACATTTCAAAAACACTAAATCTTACGTGTTTTTGGTCCAGTTTGTAGTAAAAATATCTTAGTACACTTTAAATTCGATAAAATTAACTTACAAGTAACTTCTAATGTAGGAGCTTGTTTCAGGTCCAAAAGTCCTTAATGTTGATGAAAAACTATTAGTTAAAAGTGAAATTATCTGGCTGTGGAGCTACTACTTTTTCATCAATATTAGGGAATTATTTATTCAAAAAAGCACCTATTTCTTGCAGAAAAGTTACTTTTAAGTTAGTTTTTTTTTCTTTTTTCAATTGTACTAAGATGTTTGTACTAGAAACTAGACAAAAAAACTTGGTAAGATTTTGTGTTTTTTCTGTCTACTGTTGTATATAAAGAGATGAAAAAATAATTTTTTTCTCTCTTTTTTTTTTTTAAGTGCCATCAAAAATCTATAAAACATAAAACTATCTCATTTGCGATCTACATTTTTCATCCATTCAATTTTTCCAGTGAAAAGCCGCTTGATTGATCGATCGATCGATCGTGAGGATGTCATTTTTAAACATGGTTATGTTTATTTATTTCAAACCAAAAGTTGTGCGGATCCATATAAAACAAAATGAAATAAAATGAAAGCACGTATTTTTAGTTGTGATTTCCCTCGTTTCATGTTCCTCTCGTTTCCATCAGAACAGCTTCCATTTTCCATCCATTAGCTTCCTTCCACCTCCCCCGGCTGTGTTTCTGGCTTCCTCTCAGAGTGACAGACGGTAGTAACGTGCAACTGCGCCTGTGTGTTTGCGTGCGTGTATGCGTGTTTGTGTGTGTGTGTGTGTGTGTGTGTGTGTTACCGTGCCTAATGTCCGGCCGCGCTGTCTCCGCCCTGCCTGGGCCAGCCAGGCCTGTCTAGACTGCAGTCCACACGGCTCGTCTTTCTGTTCTGGTCGATGTCCAGAACAGCGTTGCCGAGAGGCAGCGCCGCTTACGCACAGTTGCACACCGCCTTCAGCGAGTGTGGAAACTTGCTTTTTACTTTCTGAACCTTCTGCTCTGAATATCAACACCGGCAAACCAGAAGGGAATGAGGGAAAGTTTTTTTGATCTAGCTGCGAGAAGTCGCAGCATTTGACATCAGGGCCTCGGAGGGGGCGCTGTTGTCACTTCCTGGCGCTTTGTTTCACAATTTTATTTATCTACTCCTCTTGTGAGTTCAGGTTGCAGACATTTTAACACCTTTGATTTGTACGTGCCTCATTTTTGTCACATGTCGCTAAATCTTAAACCATCACCCCCTCCACTCCTTTTGACCCAAGACGCCAGTCCTGCTGAGGAAGATCCGTCTCCATAGCAACTGTAGCTAAGCCCCACAGTTGCCTAGACGCAGGGTTTGTGCACGGGGGAGAAGTGCTGATGCCAGGGAGAATCTGTTTACCGACGCCGACGGAGACCCACTTAGTCCTCGGCGAAGCCAGGAATAGGTTTTTATTTATTTATTTTATTATGCCGTCAATAAGGACCTGCCTGTGTAAACAACACCAACAGTGTAGTCACTGAAACAGGAAACAAGGGGGGGGGGGGTTTCTGCGTTTTGTTATGACTGGTAGGAAGGTGGTTCTGAATCGGGAATGTTTCGTCAGCCAAAGATGACAGATTTTACTGTGGAGTCCAGAAGAGCCGTGGTCTGTGGGTTAGAATGGTTTTCAGTTTCTATAAAAGAAAAGATCATTTCCCATCTCTTTTGTTTAAAACCCAAAGCTCAGACTGCAAATCACTCCATTTGTGTTTTCTTTTGAAATGCAAATATTTACTTTTGTGTATCCTAGAGATCTGCAGGCGCAGTTATAGACCAGAAGATGATGGAGACTATATGATATTAAACATAAAGGTAGTTACACAAGAGTATGACATTTTGCTGCTGCTAAAACAAAAACCTACTTATTACAATTGCAAAATTCTCTCCAGACAACCATAAAAAATGATTTTAAGTCATAGCAGTACGTTAGGCCTGTTGTGATAAATTGCCCCAGATGTTATTGCAGTAAATGATAATGTTGCCGTTTTGAGACCATTTTCAAGTAATATAACAGTAATGGCGTAATAACACCTTCTCAAAAATCAGGAAACTTTTCAATTCTAATGAGCATTTAGACACTAGAAATGAACGACATTTTAAATATCTAGAATAAAAATGAGTCATAAAGTCTGTCAATAAAAAAAAAAGTTAACAAAAATGAGATAGTTGAGACAAATAAACCAGACTGAAAAAAAAAAGTTTTTGTTGGAAAGAGAGAAGAACAATAAATCATTCAAATGGAAATTATTGAGCTCATTTTAATTTATCATGCAATTAAATGACTTATGGCTTACTGTGATAGGCCTAGGAACTGGTTTGGAAGCTATTATTGATCATGTTGTTGTTTGTTGTGATACCTTTAATAGGCCAATAACCTAGTGGAAATGAAAAAGATATAAAATTGACTTTAAGGACACACCGAACTGATGTAGCTGTACAGACTGCAACAAATATGCAAAAGTTTACTAAAATGTCCAAATTAAAGTTAAAAAAATAATACAACCAATCCATCTTCTGTAATCTTTGAGTAGACCCTTGCATTGACAGTGACGTGATGAAACCTGACGGTAAAGTGCGATTCAGATCTGACAAACAAACACGTCGGCTTTACTTTTTTCACTTCTTGCCCTTTATTTATCCAGCCGTTGTGAGAACTACCCGACCAATAACAAGATAAGAACCAAAATCAATAAGTTAAATCCGAGTTGGGATCGGCGTGGTAACAGTCTAACTCGAGGGCGAGCATATGGTCCCGCAATGCTGCTGTTAACCTTGCCGGCCGATAGCAGAGGGCAGCCGCGTCTCCATCCATCTCCATCAGTCCCGCTGCAGCCCGTTCCTCCCAGCTGCTCCATTGTCCTCTGATGACCAAGCCGCTCTGCGTGACCTTCACACCCACGCGTTGTCTGAAAGGGCTCCAACACCGGAGACACATCAAGATCAAGTGTAAAGAAGGCCTGAAAGTGTCCTTGCAGGTTTTCTGAGTGCACACCTACCTCCTCTCCGAGACCCTCAAAATAAGAGAAAATGTGGCATGAAAGTTATGAGTTGCTTTCTTTGAAAGGTTATATGTCTAGTTTTTTTTTTTTTTTTTTTTTTTTTTCTTGCCAGTGAAAATGTCCAGGTCATTTATTTAAGGATTGACTGGCAGAACTAGAGCCAGAGTTGCAGAAAAGCCCAAAATCTTCATTGTTTTTCCACATGGAAATGCTGGCAAAATGATCATTTATACCGGAATGAGGCTTTTTGAAAAGATTTATACAATAAAAAAAACATACATGCTTAGATTTAAGCAAACTTATGGGGGAAAAAAATTGGGACACTAAAAAATAAAGTCAAATTAATTTTCTTCCCAGTCGCCCTAATCTTCTTGAATGCAAACAATAATACTAAATCTTGGTGAAAACATTATAACGCTAAATTTAAATAAGTCTTATGACGTTGCAAAAGCCTATCAAAAAGAAAATTCTACAAGCCATGAGTACTTCATATCATTTAAAGGCAGCAAAATGAAATATTGAATTGGGGCACCTGTACACGCCCTCGTCAGAATTTCAGGTTTTTAACGCCTAAAAATATTCACACCATGTATCTTTTTCCCACCTTTAATGTGATGGATGCCCTGTACAAATTAGACCGAGATAAAAAAAAAACTTTAAATCTTCAAAAAGTAAAAACACTGCAGTGACCTGATTTCACAGCTGTGCAAACTCTTAAAACAACACGTTGTAGAAACACCTTATGGTTTAATATTGGTGTTCAGTCGTCCAATCAACTCTTGGATGCATGTTATGCTTGTTAAATGTTGGAGGGACAAAAAAAGAGAAAATTGTACATTTGTTGGAATTTTAAACGCTTAATTTGACCAGATCTGCTGAATTAATTATTCGTTTTGGAAGCGCACAACAAAGTCAGACCGATGTCACCCGCAAGCCTCCAAAATGTCAGCTAAACTTTAAAATCTACAGCTCCACTTGAACGTTCCTCTTACAGTTGCCATAGCAACCCAACACTGCTTCCAGGAGTTACGCAGCAACGAGCCGGTGAATGTCACAGCAGCAGAAGATGCAAAGTTGTGGCGGAGCGGGCCCGAGTCACTCGGGAAAGAGTGAACTCGGCCGGCTGCAGCTTCGCCGCTGTCCGAGTGTGCTTATGAAGTTGCAAACTCAGACAGGTGGTAAAAATGCCAGGACGGCTCCGGATCGATACTCATCAGAACTTAAAAGGTCATAAACCATCTGAAGGACTAAATATTTCAGCGGCAGACAGCAAGCAGCCTCCTCCACCGCCTCCCCGACCGCCCCGACTGTCTTCACCAACAGATGCCCGTCCACACACCTCCCACGTCTGGCCCCTCTGCCCCAAAAGGCTCCTGAAAATGAAACAGCTGCCAATAAAACCCTCGTTTGTGCCAGCAATCCCCTCCAAACTCCCCCCTGTCAAATAAATCAGAGGCAGATGCTGCTTTGGATGTGTCTACAGAGGTGGTGGTTAGCCTTGTTTTTTTTTTTTTTTTTTTTTTTTGACGGACGAGTTTAGATCTATGACTGTCCCGCCGGCCAGGTCTCCACTGCAGAGTAGCTTTACTTTTTTCAGTTTGCGCGTTTAAAAAGTGGCTGATACGTCGTCGTCTCATTTGTAAATATATTTGTGAACGTAAACAGATACATTTGCTTGTTTGTTCATTAAGATCCCCTTATATTTACAGAATAATAATAATAAAAAAAAATGTTACATTTACTGATAAAACAAAAAGCAGAGACATATTTACACTTTTCGTTTGCACAACATATTGCAAATATTCTTTCTACATTCCGCGAACAAATACATATCAATTGTTCACGCAAATTGATATGCATATATCGTAATAGACATCAGCTGGATTTCTGCTTCTATGCTATATATATATATATATATGATTCCTACTTAGATATTTTATTAATATTTGTGAATTCATTCAGGTTAGCAGAGAGTTTGATATGTTCCTAATTGCACTTTATGGACCATAATTTGAATGTAACAAACATTTGAAAGAAGGTTTTTATTCGATTAAGACCGATACCGATCTGCCTCAGATCGGTATCGGTCCACACTAAACCCCAGATATCGGTATCAGAAGTGAAAAACTTGGATCGGTGCATCCTCTAGTCATTCCTTTATACAAAAGGGTAAGTTTGGTATTGGAACTGGCTTTAGGTATGACAAAGTTTCCTACAGCTGCATGTACGGTCATATATTTACGATTCTCTACACTCAAAGAAAGTAAAATACTAAAATTATGGAAATATATTTACTATAATTGCGTCATTTTATACACCCGCACTCGGACCCGGCCTAATCTGCAGACGTGTTGGATGTTGATGCAGCAATAAAAGCGTGAAAGGGAAAAAAAAAAAAAGTTCTGCTTACCTCTGCAAGGCTGCCAGCCTCCACAGAACTGACTGGGGGTCATCAGCTAATGGGATTACGTGGGTTGGAAGCCATCATAAATGAAGTCCCCGGTGAGGAGCGGGGAGCCCTGTCTATCCTTTAACCCTCTTTAGAGCCTTGCCTTTCACAGCCATTCAGACTAAGACTCCTCCAGCTCTGCTGCAGCTGCTGCTGCTGCTGCTGAACCAGCTGTGCTCTGGCTGCTCACCGTGTAAGAGGGATGGCTTTTCACCTTTCTCCCCCTAGACACCAAGAAAAAATGTGATATTAATAGTTTAACTTTTTCTTTAAAATGTCAGTACTTGATTGACATTTTTAATAGTTAATTTCAGTATCTGTTATTCATTTTTGCAAGTAATTACACTGTAATCGAAAACTACACATGGACAAAGTCAGCATTTTCAGCGTAAACACTTTTTGTTGCTAAATTATTGAGTTGACGTATAAACTGCACAAAGATATTTATTGTTTTTTTTTTAAACTGTTGTTTAGATTATTCAACCATCAAGTTGGTGTGAAGTGCTGTACAGCTTTCAAGAGTTACAGAAACTCCTGATCATTCATGTAACTTCTTTGAAAAATACTCCTTTACAAATGTGGACTGTGAAAGTTAACATTAGCCTTGGGAACGTCTTTCCTTGACGCAGCTTTCTTCACAATAAACTTACAATCAGTTAATCATTAATTTAGGAGTATAGTCATACAGAAAATATGTTTTTTTCAAACCATATTTTGTTTTTCTTGAAAGTTTTCTTTCAGGAGTTTCCTGCATTCAGCATTCAGCAGCTTTCCAGGCTCTGTCGAAGCAGAGCATCCCCACAGCTTGATGCTGCCACCACCGTGTTTGTGTCATTGTGTGTTCAGGGCGATTAGTTTAAAAAGTCCCATTTCGGTCTCATCTAACCAGCTGCAATCAGTTGGAGAATGATTTCTACTTTAAGCCTTTTACTTTCCAGGCATGTGTATAGCTATTACCCTCTCCTATGCGTGCTAACGCTAAAGCTAACTCCTTGTGCTTTCTTCGTCCTGCAGAAACGTGAGCTCAGACGGGGCAGAGGCTCGGCGCAGACTGAGGGAATGCGAAGGCCTGGTGGACGCTCTGCTGCACGCACTGCAGTCCGCCGTGGGGAAGAAAGACATGGACAACAAGGTGAGGAAACGACCCCGCTTCCGCCGCACGCGCCGCAGCCGATGCTACGGCTGTCTCTCCTCTCTCCGCAGTCCGTGGAGAACTGCGTTTGCATCATGAGGAACCTCTCCTATCACGTGCACAAAGAGGTGCCTGGCGCCGAGAGATTCCAGGACCCGTCGGCCCTGCAGGCCCCCGGATCCGCGGGGCCACAGAGAAAAAAGAAGGATGACGCTGGCTGCTTCGGGGGAAAGAAGGCAAAAGGTGAGAAAACGGGAAGGGAAAGAGAGGAATCATAAAGTTGCCTGGAAGACGAAACTGTCATCTTCCTCCTGTCCAACAATGATATTTGAAATTAACCAGCTGATGAAAAATGGCAACCAAACAGTGACCTTAGACTCTGACATCAGTCCAGAGATCAAGCCCACTCCACATGTACAGTTTTATACTGTAATCATTTATCCACATGTCTATAAACACACTGAATATTTACACGTTAAAGCAGACGTGGCCTTCTGGCCCTTTAGGGGTCTTTGAGCAATCTGTGTAAAACTCCTAAAATCCAACATGCATTTCTGCAAGAAAATCAAAGAACAAAAGGGGTCCTTTATTTTGAAAAGCTGAGGTTCGTTTCTAAGGCAACTGATTTCAACACCTATGTTGCCATTCTTGTACAGTCCGCTGATGTAAGCGGGCTTCACTCCTCCAATAAATACGAGATACACATTGAAATTTCAGGTAATGCTGAAAAAACCTGCATTGAAATATTAATTTGTAGAAGACAGACATTATTATTCACATTGCCGATATTATTATATTTAAAGGGATTCAAGCATAAAGTGCTTTTTCCTTATTTTGTAAAGAAAATAATGAATTGCAATGACTCCCTTATTTTTAACATTTGTTTTTGTCAGTGAATAAATATAAAGTCCTGCTGTCAGTTTGCCGGGTCACATTTTATTTTCAGTTTGCAGAAGAAGATAAAAATGATATTGTCAGGAATGGAATTGGAAAAAGAAGATCTGGCCTTCAACAGCAGTCACAGTTCCTAGGGAGAAATAATTGTCAGCATGCTCTGTGAGAACAGCGCGAACGCTGTGGTTTCTGTAGAGCTGAAATGAATGTAGACTTGATCTAACCGCAGTGTCACATAGGGATTGAAGTCCAGATCTGTGATCGTTCACATTTCCAGGCTCTTATTCCCACACAGCCTCTCTGATAAAACACTTTTTCACACTCTGACATTCGATGCCACTTTTAAACATATTCCCTCTCTGACTTTCTACCTTCCCTCATAGTGGAATCTGTGTTTTTTGTTGCCTATTAGCGTATTGTCACCAAATCCTCCGTGTAACACAGAAACACACCCTTTCTTAACCGTCTATTACAGCCTTCACTGATTCACCTTCAGAAAATAATGAATTATTTTTGTGTTGACGTGTGTAACACTGCACCTCCTTGACACACACACATACTCACGCACGCAGGTCTTTTTTTTTTCACCATGCCTATTCTCTCTTCTCCCTGCTTTGTGTTTTTTGGCATTGCTGCTGCTTCCTTGGATATCTGTAGAGGAATGGTTTAATCAAGGTGAGTGCCCTCCCCTCCCATTCTCTCCTCCCTCTCTGCTCTCCTCCTCATCTTCAACCCTCCTCCTCTCCGTCTTCTCCCTCGCCCGCCCGCCCGCCCCCACCCACCCACCCGGCTGTAGAGTGCAGTTAGAAATAGTTTTGGGTGTCCTCCAGAAGACCCTGAGAAACTTCCAAGGATTTCAGAAAATTGTAGTATTCATTCCATGTGCATTCCCTTGCCATAGCTAACAACCCCAGCTCAGAGTCAAATGTTATTTTTTTGTGGATATTTTAAACCTCAGAGCTAAAGTCTCTGATTTATGTCCTAGAATGAGAAAGGTTTAGCAAATGCTCTCTAAAGTGTTTCTCCTTCAGCTTAGCTGCTAAACTGGGCTTTATAAAAACATGGTTATGAACTTTATTGCCACTGGTTTGTAGTTGTGCAGTTGTGAATGTTGAAACTTCTCTTGATGTGAGCCAGCGCTGGGTAGATATGGAAAAAAACTCCTGCAGCGATTAGAGCTGCAACTAACTTTTTTCTTTTTCTTTTTTTTTCGCAATCAAGTATTCTATTCATTATTCTGATGATTAATCAATTACTTAGATAAAAACAATTGCTACAATCTGCAGATTTTTTATTTAAGCTCGTAAAACTTTTTTTATATATTAGAAATTCATAAAAAGATTCCAAAAAACAAATTGTTGACCATTATCATTATTGATTTATCACGATTAATCCGATTGTTACTAACTTAATTACAACAATTTCTTTTAATATCAGTTGATATCAATATATATCACAATACAAAACAAATCTCTATTTTTGTCACTCTTTAATGTTTCCTTTGTGTAGCTCACTTTAAATATTGCTTTTGAAAGACTGAGCTATGAAATAGAAATAAGCATGTGCTGGACGTAATGCACACGCTGCTTTTTTTTGTTTTGTTCTGTTTTTTGTTGAACTTCATATCTCCGCACAACTGATCTGTTCAGGCTCTTCTTGTCAACAATGTCACTTGCTGCGTCTTCTTCTTTACTTGAGTCACCTGTTAAGTAATGCTCACACCGTTAGCCGTTAGCGTGTCTGGCAGCTCCTGCTCCTTCTGCGTCCGTCTAACTTTGCATTGCTCTATTTCAGCCGCATGACCGGTCCAGCTCGGAGCAACTCTTCTTGTCATTGGCTGTTCATCTTTCCTATATGTGCATTGAGGACAAATTACTTTGAGATTTATGCATCGTTTTATGTCGAACGTTTATTGTGCTGCTCTTGCAGTCTGATTTGATGTGATATTTGGGGTTTTGTGAGCAACATAACGCACAAGATATGCACGAGCCCTGAAAGATTAAAGTGAAACTACGCTGCTCTGAGAAAATATTCTTTCCCGATTTAACTTTCCAGACGACAAACTTTCCTGTATCCATCCACTGCTGCTGCGTAGCATGGTGTTGGCTGCATTATGCTCTGGAGATGAACTAAGATTTGTTGGAGGCTTTGAACAACTTCAGTCTGATGTGGATGTCCAGCTTCCCTCAGCGAGACGACCCTTACCTTACAACCAGAGCGAGAATGAACTGTAACCGCTTTGTCGCCATCTAGTGGTTGGAATTATGCCCACATTTCGATATACTTGGAAAACTTGCACACAAAATACTGCTGTGAAGCAAATTCTTAATTTAGAATCCGCTATTCAGCAAAATCTATTTTTATGTAATTGTACATAGAAACAAATTAAATGTAGAAATATTTCAAAACCCATGAATTTCTTTCCAGTTCACAAAAATGCACTACATCAAAAAAAAAATCCCATTGGAATTTGTATGTAAACTGGCATTCGTTTAACAAAGTTCATTTCAACATTTGCAATTTGTTGCTAAATTCTTGAACAAATATTCATATTAGATCAACAACAAAGATTGTTGTTTTTAGTTGTATTGGTTTGCGGATGTTGCTTGTGCGTCAGATTTACAACTGTGTTTGAAAGTGGTTTCGTTTTGTTTTTTGGGGTTCATGATCATAAATGCTGTTCATTCCCTTCTATCTGCTTCTTAAATGCAAACACTCTCGTTTCTACGTAGGTGAATGTGTTCCCATCAGCTGCAGCCCACGCTTAATTTATGTTTTAGTTTCATCTGGACCTTTTCCAACTTGTAACTCATCCCCATGTTGTTATGTCTTTCAGAAGTCCATCATAGAAAAATACATTTTGGGTCCAACTGGCCCATTAATGTCAAGCTTCCAAACCCGTGTTTGTCTCTCGTTTGTTACATCATCTTTAGAAATTCACGTTTCTGCTGGTAACATCTTCTCTCCTTGTTCGTCCCACGCAGGCAGAAAGAATGGTGAAAATGACAAAAACTACGACACTTTGGATCTACCTAAACGTACAGAGCCTTCCAAAGGTAAGTCCGTCCCTCAGTTAACGGAGGCTCTGCAAAAAGAGCAGATCAACGGTTAGGAGGCAACGCGGGTGATTAGTAGTATGGGAAGCTCTTGATAGAAAAAATAGTTGTTTTAGTTGAGTTTATTTTTGTGTCACCAGTGCTGATTATTAACCAATTATTACAAAACTTATATGACTTGGCTGCAGCAGAAGAAGAGGATCTTTATTTCAGAGTGAGCTCTCGAAGTCTGCTTGATTTAATCGTTCAAACTGTAATGTGTATTTGATAATTGGGATTGAAGTTTAAAATCAGCCTCCTCTTAAGATACAGTTTTTCCTAATTGTTGTTGAGGGAAAAAAAAAATAGACACGTTTGCGAGCACAAGCTTACAGATTTTCTCATCTCGACTTAAAGCTTTACGAGCAAACAAACAAACTCCTTCTCTCCTCATTCCTCCCAGATGATAAAAGCCTCTTTCCTACTTTGTCATTATAAGTGCATCTGATTCTCCACCTTGGCCCTATTTACAGACATGTTCGGCTTTTCCTGCTGAGTTAGGAGCCAAGCCGCTTCCAGAGTTTTCCTGGAGTCTTCACTGACTGTTTGACTCCAGTAATATAGAAATACCACTAATTCCCTTTTTAGGTGCTCTCTAAACATAGTGGCCATCGTTGCATTCTGAGGAAAGAGCGGGAACACCGCCTGAACTGTGGAGTACGGTAGTGGCACCATCATGATGCGGGGCTGTTTTGCACCAGGAGGAACTGGTGCACTTCATTACATAGATGCCACGATGCGGAAGGAAAAGTATGTGAAAATATTGAAGCAACGTCTAATGGACAATGACCCAAAGCTTACAGTCAAAGTGGCTAAAAGACTTTTGGTGTGATTATCATAAAACCCCAATGATCTGAAAAGATATATAAACTTTTCATTCCTAAGATACGAGCAAATGAATCTGTGAGAGCTTATCAATAATCAGTAGAAAAACATTTCTTGGCATTACGTCAATCAACCTCTAATGATAACTGCCGACCAGCTTTCCGTACGCTTCCATTGATATTTTTACATTATCTTTAAATAAAATCATGAAAATGTAAACAACCCTGACGGTCCATTTCATGACAGTCACAGAACGGAGTGTCTTCAGTCAGAAGCTCCTCCAAATTTGATGTAACACAGACTGCTACAGGAGCTCTTTCTGGCCCACAGCCATCAGCACTTCAATAACTCTTTAATTAAATGAGCTACAACAACATTTATTCTCCCTTGGGGATCAATGAAGTACTTTTGAATTGAATGGAATATTTTTGACGATTAATTTTACTTGACTCGGAGTTCATCGAGTTTTGAATGCCTCCTCTCCGTCTCTCTCCAAACACAATCAGATTCAGGTCAGGACTTTAACTGGGCCACTTGAAAGCTTCAATGTCACTTCCAGGCAGAAGAAACTCAATTTAAAATGACTTGAAACCAACATTTACTGGCTTAGCTGTATAAAAAGCACAGTAGTAACGATGAGTTTTGTCCATATTTTCTTAGTATTAGCGGCTCTCGGCACAAAGAGACATCAAGTAGACTTCCAGTGTGATAGCCGACTGTGTGTGTGGATGTGTGTGAGTGAAGGATGTCACCCTGTGTGAAGGTGTGTGAGAGAAGCCTCGCATCCGTCTTCTCCCGTCTGCAGAATTCGCCTGCTCTTCTCAAACACTTCGGCGAAGTCTATATCACTTCCGTTTGGAGCCATAATTACCTACATTAACACAGCAAAGAGGGCTCTCTTTAACTAGATCACCGCTAATTGCCGTTCTTTTCAAAGTTGAGGCCGTTTTGCCCTTTTTTTTTCTTCTTTTTTTTATCACTCCTTAAATAAGGGATAGCAGATGAGCTCCAAGGATGATAATTGATACTTTGTCTGCTGGCTGGGGCTTATGGACGAAAGCCAAGCTGAGGCGCCGTAGCTGAGGCATGGGTTGCATTTATCTTCGACGGCGTGGAAACAACACCCCCTCTGCGTTTGGATGGCAGTTACCTTTACAGGCAGGTCTAAATGTCAGCCACAGCTTTTTATTGTAAACAGCGAGCCATACACTTCCTCGCCTGCAGACAGAAAAATCGGTTCAGTTTGATGTTTATCAGCTTGACATGCATAGCAACAACGAGGTACATAAGCTTAATAACCAGAGCCAAATCCACATTAACCTTTAGAACACTTTTTTTTTTTTTCCCCACTTTCTTCTCTCTGCTGCTGATTCAAACGTGCTCAGTGCTACAAGACTACAAAAGCATTCAGGGGAACCTTGCTTGTTTGTTTTTTTTTTTGTTTTTTTTTTGTTTTATTTTGGTTTTTTGGGGTTTTTTTACCTCTCTGTGTCGTTCAGGATCCTACCTTCCTCACCGCTTTCACCAGTCAACTGTGGGGATTTTGCAGGGGCAGCGGCTCTCATTTTGTGGCGATGGCTAAAGGAGATATGTGAGATTACATGTGTATCCCAGTCCTGATGTGTTAGATAGAGGGAGGTCAGTGCATGGAGCAGACTGGATGTGGCAGTGGCCAGTGATTAATCTTGATGTGTGTGTGTGTGTATGTGTGTGTGTTGAAGGAGAAGGAAAGAGCACAAAATATGGACACGAAGATTAATATTCTCCACATTGTCTTTTTTTTTTTTCCAATTTTTTTTTTTTTTTAACCCAGCATCATCAGCATATTTTTTTAATCATCTTGCTGTCAGAATAGAAAAACGTTTGTATTTCAATTCATCCCTTCGTAACCGTGGAAGAAAGGTGTCATTGTTACAACTTGCAAAAACTGAGATGCTGATTAGCATCTCAGAAGCTCAAATGCAACCCCCAAACCCAGAGAGCGGCAAAAGCAAATGAGGTGGATTAGCAGCGCTGATGGTGTCATCCAGAACATGTTGCTATGAAATATAGTCTTTCATATTGAGCAATTAGTATTCCATTCAGTCAGAAGCCTCTTCAGATTTGTTGCGAGGCTGACTGCTACCATCATCACCATCCACAATAACTCTTTGGAGATACTTGGATGACATAAATGACATCATTTAATTCCCTTTGGGGATAAATGAAGTACTTTTTATTTGAATTGAGTCCATCCCTTGTGCGATGAAGAAATAAGAACCTTAAACTCATAGGAAACGTGTGAATCTAAACTTCAAAAACCGGCCAAAAATCAGAATGAAAGATCTGGACATTGGAGTCTGGAAAGGCCTGGGAAGACGGGAGACTGCAGCAAATGTGTAGAAATCCTAAAATGGAGAAAAGTCAAGTAAGAGGAATATGAGAAAAGTTATCCATAATGTCCAGTAATTCGTCCAGGATGATTTTCATTTGGGACAAAATGTCCACTGAGATATATGTAGATGCATTTCATTTTTAGGTTTCCACAAACAAACAAACAAAAAAAAAAGGCTGGTCGTTCATGATAGAACTATTCAAGGCAAATATTGTTGAGTATTGATTCCTTTTCACCATGAAAATAATCCAAAAAGATTTTAAATTGTTTTATTTTGCAAATAGATATTTTGGTCTTATCTTACCCCATTCCCTGTGTTGCTTTCACCATTCTTTAATTATTATTGTTTAATTATTTAGTTTCCCTTTGGGATCAGTCAGATTTTTTTTAACTAAATTGAATTTGTTTTTAGAGCAACAGAGAGAGATCGCAGGTGGCTAAAGTGCAGAATCAGAGAGACCCGGGGAGATTGGATGGATTTTTTTTTTTTTTTTTTTTTTTTCATGCTGGCCTGGATCCTGAGGAAGTGAAACTAACCAAAGTAATTAGCTGCTAAAAAGAGCAGTTTGTGTGGCAGGGACTGAAATTGTAAAATACTTTCCCATCACTTCTTTGAAACCACATAATTTAACTTTCAGATAAAAAAAAAAAAAATAAAAAAATCACTGAGACGAATGGAGAAAGGAAAAAGAAAGACGACGAAGGTTTCACGTGTAAAAACTCGCCTTTCACCAAGGCCTTGGCTCCTTTCTTTCCAGGAAAATAAACTCCTGTTAAACATTGTTTTGTTTTTTCATCTTCCTCCTGAGTTGTGTCCCAGACTGAAGGGAGGTGCACAGAATACCGAATTAGCTGTTTGTTGCGCTGCAAGGAACTCTGTGCGTCTCAGATTAATTAGCCTTCGCCCGTTTTTCGCTGAAGCCATCTCTGCCTTTCCACACTCATCTGGCCTCTCTCGCGCTCGTGTCGCTCCGCCGTGCTGCCACGGCTGAGTGCAGATGAGGGAAAAGTGCCTCGCATCTTCTCCGAGTGTGTGGGTGTGTGTTCTCAACGAGCCGCAGCAAACGCACCGAATGAAAACAAGTGTTTACTTCTCTGCGGAAGTGAAATGAGGATCCTTTGAAATTAAGAGAGGAGGAAAGCTGGGATCCTTGTGGGCGTAAAAACTGACAGGTCATTTTCTGGGGTTGTTTTCGGTTTGGCTGCGATAACCTAATCACGGGCGGCGTCTCGTGTGCCGTGAGTAATTTTGCTCTGGCAGTTTCTTGTGCACCTAAATTCCAACATTGTCAGTTCAACAAAAAGAAGCAAATTAATATTTTGACTGAAGTCAACAACATGAAAAAGATAACAGAAAGCAGACTAAGTGGCGCATGACACATCAATGAAGCCCAAAGGATTTGTAAAAACTGAATTTGTTCTGCCCTGTCCGGGTTGTACCCCGACTCTCGTCCAAGAAATGTGTCAAGAAATTTCTACCTAGGATCAATATATGACTTCCTGTTTCCCTGGGGCATAAATGTAATGTGACACAGAGGTCCTTTTCTCTTGCCACTAACCCAGAGGAGGGCAAACATTTATCTTGTCAAGACGAACAGGATGGTAAGGGAGCTCAGGAACTCACTATTGAACAACCAGATCTTAACCATTGTCCACAATACACATGGCAAGTGTTTGTACGGCTATTATTAGCCTATTCTGTCCTTCCATCACAAACATAAATATTTAAACTTTACTGAATTCTAAAGGGACTTGAGACTTTAATTTAACCATGTTTTTAGTCATGAGAGACTAAAATTTTGCCTTTTTCTCAGAAGCAAACACAAGAGGTTGGTCTTACAGTTCACTTTGAAAGGAACCGAGAAACTTTTTAGCGTTGATAAACTCTGATTTACCAGAAACAAAAACAGATGACTCGATCAGTAAGTTCAAAACGGGTCGCCACTATATATAGAAATACTTCATTAGACACAAAATCAACCTCATCCTTTGCGGTCCAAGCCTCCACATTTAAATCCTTCAGAAAACCTGACCTATAGGTCAAAATCCATCACTATAAATAGTGATGGATTTTGAGGGTTTTTTCACATTTAAAAAAAAAAAAAACTTAAAAATGTGGACCCTACTTTTTTTGTTGAATTGGTATCTTGCATTGGAAAAAATGAGGCGTCTAACCTTAAAAAGCTCACGTAAAGACCTAACTTTATTTCTTGCTGTCTTACACATACATGTTGCCGACCTCTTTGTCCAATGGGTCTCTTTCTTTTCCTCATTAATCAGACACAGTCGACTAAAGGGGTCACTTAATGGTGTAATGCTTTTCTTGTTTGCCCTCTTGCACTCCCTGTTTGCCAGCTTGAAGGACAGAGGGCAGAGTAGAGCCGTTGATATTTCATATCATAAATGAACAAGTTCAGACGGTTGAGGCATTTGGTAAGAGACCTTCTCAAAAATCCATTGTGGGATGTTTTTTTTTTTTTTTTGCCATCTCTGAGCCACAGAAGGCCAGAGCCAAGGTTCGTTGAAGAGAGATTTACTTATAGACGTATTAATAGATTACAGATTATTTATAGATTGGGTTAGAAGCACCTCGGCATCCAGGCAGGAGATCTGCAAGAGCTCCCTCTAATTCTCCTTTCATCCTACAGATTATTTTGCTCACAATTCACAAAACTGCAACATCCACTGAGATGACTTCTCTGTTGCCTAGAAGCCAGGTATTCAATTTGTATTGTTGTTTGACAGACGAGACAGCAGCTCCGTGTGTTTGAAGCATTGTATAACCCTGTCCAATATCGGCCTACCGACTCTGTGTTTGCACAAATGCCGGAGCATCTTTCTCGTAGAAAAGGGAGCTTTACTCTTATTGGGTTGGTACAAATAAGCAACTTTCTGCTTGTTTGCTCTGTGGCATTGCTGCTTTATCATTGGTCGGGAGCGGCAGCATACAGTCGTCCCAATGATTTTGTTACTATGTTGTTTGCAGAGAGCAAATACGGTGAATCATTTTCCAGCACTGAGCGGCTTCTGCGGACCCAGAACTCCTACAGGCTGGAGTCTTTCTCTTCTTCTGTTTCTGCTTTGTTCCCAAACTCAAAGCAGAACTCTGGATTTTAAACTCCAAGTGGCGCATGTCGCATAAAACCCTTCCTTCCTGTGGAATCTAACACCCGCGTAGCGAGTGCTGACTCCGGCATTCAGCGTGCTGAATTCACACTACTACCTGCCAACCCGTCGTCCGCCGCGGTTAATAACTTGCCCTTTCACGTCCGAAATGAACTCGGTTGTCGCTCGCCTCCTTCCCTCCACCTCCTCTTCCTCGCTGGCTCCTGCCACATTTTGCAGAGAGGTGGTGCTCTGAGCGAAGGTGGAAACCTCATGATCCCTTGACCCAGACGCACTGAAGGCCAAGGCAGTGACAAAAGGCATCTGCACGGGCGTATAAGCTTACACTGGGACACGCTGACGCACAATCGCACCGTGC
Organism: Poeciliopsis turrubarensis; assembly: GCA_010277015.1. Taxonomy (NCBI): domain Eukaryota; kingdom Metazoa; phylum Chordata; class Actinopteri; order Cyprinodontiformes; family Poeciliidae; genus Poeciliopsis; species Poeciliopsis turrubarensis. The sequence goes on from VMRN01000034.1 coordinate 2,653,012, forward strand.
TTCTCACCCTGGCCTCCTTTGCTATTTTGACACATAGCATCCATCCACATAGCGTTGGTTCCAGACTGTCTGGCTCCTTACATCGCTTACTTTATCTGTGTTGCGTCTTTTATTGCAGTTACCCGGGCATTGCGTGTTTCTTTTGCCAAATATTTAATGGGTTGTGTGGTATTTTTGCTCTGGATGCTATCATGACCAGAAGCTAAACCTGTCCCCGCTCTTAAAGAGAAAGGAGGTCAGTGAATCATGAAGCATTATAAATGACTTTCAGGTTTTCCATGATACACCAACAGCAAGATGAGTCAACGTAAAGTGGGGTACACACAGACAGGAGCCAAAGAAAGTGCTTTATCTCTTGGGTCTATAAAAAAACCCCCAAACTAAACAACATCCATTTGTTATATTACTAATCAACAAAACTTTACACATAGAAAAAGAGGAAAAGTTTAATGCACCTCTCTAGCACCCCGTTCGTGCCTTTTGAGCCCAGTGATGAAAAGAAGTAATTATAAAGCAAGAAGCAAACAGCAAAATGTGAGAACTTGACTTAGGCGGGACCACCTTTGTGTTTGTTGTTGTAGAGGTTTGCATAACAATGCTAGTCATTGGAGGACTCGTCCAAAGCTGCTCCAGACATCATTAGCGGAGACGCATCATCACCGCATTTCTCCACCTGCTTTTTTAATTTATTTTTTTTGCTTTTTTCTCGTCGTTTCAGTGCGCAATACACCCAACCGCAATGCTTCAGCCCCACTGCAGGATTTATTTATTTCATCTGTCCTTGCCCTCAAAACTTCACTCTCTCCCCCTCCCGTCTTCCTGTTTCCCTCAGCGAATCAGAAAATGATGCTAGGATTTCCCAGGAGCCCGCAACATCAATCTCTTAACTGATTATCCTCGTCGTTTGCCGCTCCCGTCTCGCTGGACCCGAGAAGTTGGAGGAAAGCGATAATTGCAACAAACATAATTTCAGGGAATTACAAAAAAAAAAGAAAAAGAAAAAAAGCTGCAAGTCTTAGTTTTGTCTCATTCGAGCCAGAGGAGGGCTGCTTAGTGTTTCTACAAAGGACGCTTTAGTGTACTCGAAAGCAGATTAAAGTTTTGCTGATTATCACAAGAGGGGAAGAAAACCAGAACTCCACAATGTGCCATTTCACTGTTATTATGATCGGAAAGCAAAGTCTTCAAAAACACAGCCGGGGTGTAAACGGTAGAAACGCCTGTAAAACGGAGCAAGAGGGGGAACTGTGACGGCGAACCGATTGTTCTGCCCCCACATTTTATGACGAAAAGAAATCTGATTAAGAAACTGATCTAAAAGGAGCATGCACCTGTTCAGAGAGAACAACATTAATAGTGTTTGGAAAGCTGTGTCTTTTCATGACTTAACATCTTACTGCATTGTCATCCGTCTGAATGTTCAGAAATGATAAAGCAATCAAGCTTCTAAGAAGAGAGCAACGTTACCGTTTCCCTCCTGTTTGTCTGGGCTGCGACTGCCAGCAATTTAGATTTTAATACACATTTGGTTCAATGACGGGTTCATTGAAGTCGGCAGGGGTGGAAGCGGGGGGGCGGACCCATTTCATCCTCTCTGCCTTTTATTGGTCTCTTATCAGCACACACAAATCCAGATTCATCTGAGTTATTGTGGCTGTCTGCAAACAGCCGTGGAGAATGTTTACTCACATAAATATTTTCAGAGGCTCTGCCTTTGTGTCCCGTGTGCATACGCACGCACACGCACACGCACACGCACACACATGGCCACAAACAAAGCGTGGGGTCGTCAACCACAAACTGTGATATCATGTCGCTATTAGAGGTGATGATGTTTATCCAGGAGGTTAGAGAGGGAGGAAATATTGCCGGGGAAGATTCAGCGTGGGCCGTCTGTGTCCGTGCCGGAGAAGCTGAAGGGAGCGAGAGACGTCTGTGTCTGTGACACCGACACAGACGCGGTTAATCCCCACACGGCCGTGATGCCAAAGCTCTGATTGGGCCGGTTGTTTTCCCGGCTTCCTAAGAGGCATTTTCCGAATAAAAATCGGAAGTGTTGCATTCAGGCATTCAGCTTCCTCTGAATCAATACTTTGAACAATCAGGTCTTGGCTGAAATGAAAGCTCTAAATCTTCTCGGGTTTGTCTCCACCCGCTTTTCAAATTTATGGCCCTTTTCCTCAAGCACCTGCCAGCGCAACTCGACTCGTCTTCTGTTACAACTGAGTGCGGTTGGGCGGTCCAGGACTCCAAAAAGTGATATGTACGCAACACAGCAACGCAGGACGTGGAAGCTATGGCCAACACTCTGCCCCATCTGTCTTAAAATCTCCAGATATACTCAGTCACTGTAGTGAGTATTTACAAATGGTGGATCAGATTACTGCAATGAACGCAACTAAGGACTTTACGCTTAGCCAATCAGTAGCCGACTATCTTGTGGCATTGCATTTTAAGCCCAACTCTGAACGTTTAGAATCCCTGCGAAGTAGTTTAAAAAAAAAAAAAACGTTACTAGTGGAAAACACTTAAGCACTAATAGAGATCAGAAGGAGTTAGTCCACAAGGATAAATCAGAGACAAACAAGTTCATAGGTTTTTTGCAAGTCCCTGTGGAGTCTCAGAATTTACTAAGTGGTTGTGTTGAAAGTGTTTCTTCCTGACCATCTTGAAAATACTGGTCACATCATTCAGTCTCAGCCTGTTTTCAGTCCTTGTTTCAGTCATTGTTGTATTTCTCCGTCAGCCCCCCATCACAAACACACACACACACGCACACGCACGCACACACACACACACACACGCGTTTACACTCAGTGTCAGTTCCCTGGATTGTCTCTGCTCATTTCCAAAGCCTGCACATCCAAATTTAATCTTTGTTGGAAGTTCATTTTTTTATCCTCTACATTTGGATAATTGTATTTCCTTGCTGCACCAAAGTGATCCACTGTTACCTGCTCACTGTTTACCAGACTGCTGTCCCCATCCACCATGCAATATTCATTTCTCAGCCTCCACAATTTCTCCTTGCTCTCTCTCCAACTTTCTTCTCATTTGTCCCCATCACATTTCCTTCTTTTCCCCAAACCACCAAATTATTCCTCTCTTCTCTCTGGTCACTTTCTTCTTTTGCCTTTTCTTTCTTATTCATTCCCAAGTGCTAAACATATCTCAACATATTTTTTTCCCCAGTTTTCTCACCCCCCTCAGTGTTCTCCTCCTGTATATAGAGATGTACATGGGATGTAAGAACTGTTGTGAATTTGTTGTCGAGCCATAGCTCCTCTTTGACAACTTAAGCTTATATTCATGATTTACACTCAAGTGAGCAACCAAAAAAGAAACCGTGGAAGATCCATCTTCCTCCATTGCTTCTTTTTTTTTTCCCCGAGACTCGCCTCTCTTGCTCGCTCTCTCTCTCTTGCTCTCCAGGCTCTTTCCTCTTCTCTTTTACATTCCTTCTCCCATCCTCTTGTTGTTGCAGGAGTTTAAATTTGGTTTGTGTCTGGGCAAGGACGTGACTCGCCTGGGTATGGACGAGCAGGCACTCAAGGTGATGCTGATAGACTATTAAGCCATAGAAACATTCTTGCAGACACCGAAACACTTGAAAGCGCACGCAGGCGTCTCCTCTCTGTGAAACACTGGAGCGTCTGACAGGCTCCTCCTCGGGCCACAAGCAGGTCTGAGGCTCTAATTGCTTGAACTGTTGCTTTGTCATTTGTGTATCCCATAGTAATGGCAGATATGTGAAGAATTTTCAACATGCACAACAAATCTATTGTAGCCTGGCTTAGCTAACGATCAGAACAAGCTACAGCGGCAGCTGTGCAGGGCAGTGATGCGACAGTGCTAGGCAGCGTCACTTCCTTCAATTCCTTGAGTACTGAAATGTAAGGCATATCTGAACAAGCGTGATATGTTATAAATTAAGCACACGATTTATGTATTGTTAAAAATGAAAGTTTATTTGTTTCTCCCAAACACTGTCCTGGTAGCTGGAGGCATTTGGAAGTATGAAGTATTTGGTTCTCACCATCTCTGTCTATCCCCTATTAGATTAGGCTCTGCTAAGGAAGGATTGGTATTTGGCAATGATCAAATACCAATCAATGTCAATCTAGATGAATCAAAGGATACTTGAAGGAAAATATTGTAAGTTTGTGTTACATTCCACAAGGTGATGCTTAGGAAACTGCTGAAGTCAGATGTGTTTCATTGCAGGGTTTGTTGTTTTGATTTTAAAGCAGCTGGAAGCATGACAGCTTGCTTCTGTTTTTGCCGGAGGTGAGCAGCAATGTATTCATGGAAATATCAGTTGTTGCATAAAACAGAGCTTACATTGTGTCTGCAAACCTCGAATGTCAGCAATACGCATTCTCATTCGTCTCACTTCCCAATCCAATTGTCATAAAAAGGCCGTTACATCCTCCAACACTGACAAAATGTCAGATGTTCTTAATGTGATTTTCCTCCAAATGGATTAAAACCTAACAGACACAATAATTTAATCGGGGGGCCCTAAAACCCGCTCCCATCCGGAGGAGGGACACTGGATGGAAACATTATATGATGCATGTCACATTCTTGAATTAACTACAAAAGGACATGCTAGCTTTTTCTTTGCCAGTGACAGAACCGCTGGGTCTCTGTTCGTATCCAGAAGTCAAAGGTTGCAGTAAAAAAAAAAAAAAAAAAAAAAAAAAAAAAAAGACGGAACATCTTTGATGAACCTTGTGAAAGAAATTCATGGACATTTCAGACAGTCCAGTTCATCAGCAGGTCTTTGCCACCGGTGCTTGACTCTTTCTACCAAAAAAGGCACAGCGGGGCTCCTCTGGCCTTTGAGAACAAGAAAGAGGAAGAAGCCCCTCGCACCGGAAAAAACAGCTTGCTGCTAAGGGTCCCATTATGCTACTTGTTAGGATTCCAGCTTTTATGGACCAGACTTACGGTAGTGCCAGAGCAGACGCCTGCTGCGAGATGGCAAAGAATGAAGGAGGTAGTGACAGAAGGGTCAGTGAGGCACAAGCCTTTGTATCTTGAATCTGGTATTTTCTTCCTCTCCCCTGCCTTCAATCATTTCGTCCCGCCAGTACATTTTGTGGCACAAAACTGATGGGTAGCAGTCCAAGATGGAGGCCAGTGCCTCTCTTTGTCAACATCCAAATGAAGGCCAAGCACCATGTGGGTATGCTAATGCGCGCTGCCCTGGGGCTCCTCATAGAGATGCCAATCTGCAGCCAGAGCACACTGACTATGAGGGGTTACAATGAACTCTGTCAATCTGAAGGGGTGACTGGAGGTTGAACTACTGCTGTAATACCAAAAGAAGCTCTCGCTTCGAACAGACATTTAAGAAAAGATGTTGGAATATCTCTTATCTGTCTTACATCATCATGGGAAAGTAAGTTTCCATTGCTGTCGAGACCGTCATAAGAAAATCTCACCACAGCGCTTGAGTTGATCAGTTGGAGAACATCTTTCAGCGTCAGTAACTTGTATTAGTCTTTACTGGCTGTTGTACAGGATTTCTTTGTAATCTTAATTCAGTTCATTGAGACTCTCTTGAGACTCCAATCAATTTGAGATCTGGACTTTGACTGGGACTTTGCACATTTGCTGTTATGTTTAGGATCATCGCTCTGTTCGTGAGCCACTTTGTTTCTAGCTTTTCGTGGGCAGAGAGATTGCCTCCGATCTGAATCTAGAACACATTGGTGTGCAGAGGAGTTCATGGTGTCATCACTCAGTGTCTGGCGCTCCAGCCAAAATCTTCACTCCTCCACCACGTTGCCTAATAGGTTGTGTTTTTCTTTCAGGCAGTGCACCGTTTTCTTATTTTATTTATCTAACCAAACGTGGCTCTAAGAATTATGGTAAGACCTGTCTATGTTGGTTCCATTTGCTTACAGGGCATTAGTCCGAAACTCTTTTTATTCATTTTGATGCAGGTTTTTCAAGCAAAATTGTGCTGCCGTATTCTTCTAACAGTAAAGATGCATTTCCTCCTAGCCATCCTTTACAACAAGTCATTAATGTTGCCTCACTTGTCTGCAGTCAAGCTCTACAGAGCTGCTGAGCTAATATTGGAGCCAGGTGTGCTGAAGCAGAGACGTCTGAAAGTCAACACACAACTCCAGTTCAGCAAAACTACTGATAGTTCTGCTTTTATAGGGGTGGCCACACTTGTTAATGATCATACATTTAATTGTATTACATTAAAAGCTCCTGGCTGCTGTTTCACTTGTTCAATGCTACGGCGGCAGATAGGGTGCACTTAGTATTTTCCCAGGACTGTAGTTAAACAGATTTTCACAGTGGTTCGCCACTACAGAAATTAGAGTAGTGGGAGCCGCGGGAAGGGAATTTGAAAGTCAATTAGACGCACTTCAGTGAGATGTACACCCAGCATTAACATGCATCTCCAATCAGGGCCTAATTATAGTCGCAGCTGACATTAACAGGCATCTTTAGCATACAAATACTGTGCAGATTTCTAATTACCACAGCTGATATTCCGGTGTCAGCTCACGTCACCTCCTTTGCTGATACTTCAGACGTCTTTGTCCCCACCTCCTCCAAGGATAATGTGAAAAGTATGCCACACGTAGACGATGTTACGTTCGTACTTTCTCCCAAAATAAAAACGCAGCGAGCCACAGCTCGTATTTACAGATTCTCTGTGTGTCCAATATTCAAAGTGCTGTCCTACTCAAAGTAATTATCATGTAGTGCGAAGCTGACGTGTCAGTTAACAACCGCCATCTGGTTCTGCTCCAAGCAGAATAAACAACAACATGAAAGCGCCATTATTTGCTAACACCGAATGACTCGGAGGGGCCGCGGCGAAGGCCTCGGCGAACCTCGCCAATTTACTTGTTTTGTTTGTGTGGTTCCGCCGCTCACCTTTTTTTTTCTTGTTTTTTTTTTTTTTTTGTTGTTGTTTTTTTTAATGAACCCGAGAGGGTCGAGAGCGTTGCTCCGTCTCAGCCGTGTTACTTTTAATGATGTGCGATGTTTGGCCAATCACCGCTCTGTGACTTCTGCCCCGAGAACGTCTTCATTAGCACCGCAGCGCTGTCCCATGTGCTGCGTGCGCTCGCATAAAGACGCTCAGACATAAAAGAGGGGTTTGTGGAGTTAAGCCTGCATGAGTTTCAGATGTGGAACCAGACCAGAAACTTGAGGCTTCCCCTGTTGGAAGGATTTCATTTATTTATGTGGTCTATGTCTGCTGCAGAATGTGGCCTTGCTGCCAGCATTCCTCTGGAAGGACAGTTTTCTTTCGTCTTTTGATTCGTCTTCCTCCTCAAACTGTCCTTAGCCGTTTCCATCAAGTATTTGTGAAAACTTGCAGCCAGGTGTTTGCATCACTGTGGAGAATTTACGTTCCTTTCTTCCTGAACGTTTTAACTCGGCCACATTGGAAGGTTTTAAAGCATGAACACGTCGAAAGCTATTTTAGAGCATCTCAAACTTAAGACCAGACTTTGACTAGGCCTCTCCAAATTGCTTCTCAGCTTTAGATCATTGCTTTTCTACATAAACTCGGGTGTGCATGACTTCAAGATCACAAACTGATGGCTGGAAATTGTAGATGAAGATTTCTAGGACGCATGGGTCCATCAGTTACAGAAAGTCGTTTGGGTCGTGGAGCTGTGAAGCAGCCAAAGATAATCGCATTCAAAAAAATTTACATTTTTGTCTCAACCGTCCTCATTATATTTTCCAGCCACTCCTGGGAAGTACCGTCGATGCTCTTGTTTTTTCTCCATTTGTAGAGAAAGGCTCTAAATCAGGGCTTCTCCAGCAAACGGCTTCCAGAAGTTGAGCTGGAACCTGTCCTAGAACCAGCGTCTGTGAAAGATTGGAGAGAATTTAACCACAAAAGTACTAAACTTAGCATAGAGCCATTGCTGTTTAATACAAAAAATGGTGTGGATTCTTCACAGTCTTGAATTATATAAAAAAACTGTCAGAAATAACAGTCATGAGTTGTGAGCATAGTTAACTACTTTAACTTTACAACTTCTGATCCATGTAGATAACGAAAAGTCATCTGTTGTTATTCTACCGCTGCGTCTACTTTTTGTCGTTGTTTAAAGGGGGGGGGAAGTTTCAGCTTAATTCAACAGTTCTGAAAATAAAGCATCTGCAACTTCTCAAAAACTACTTAACTACAGAATTGCTTTTGCGCAACGGGCCAGGTTGGTTGGTCAACCAATCAAAACCAGTTTGTTTTTGTATCCTCTCATAATAAATTGTGTTTGCTGATCAGAAACATCAAAGTGTGACCAAACAAACATGTACATGTAAACACTGTACATGTTTTTCCCTGCTTTGCTGAGGCGCCATGCTGGAAATAGGAGGTGTAAATAAACGGAGCATCGGTGCAAATTCAAGAAGGAATCTCGAGCTGGACGTAGGCAGACGGAATCGATGGACATCACTTTTTGACGCGCCTCGCCAAGTGTTTGGTGTGTTTATGGATTTAGGTGTGTGCACGGAGCTGTTTGCAGAGGCGTGTATCCGGTTTTGCTCGAATGCACTCGACGATGTGAGAGCAAAGCAGAAAGCCCTGAAGATTTGCGAATGCGAGGCGTTTGCCGCCCCTCCCTCCAACTTTACCCCCTCGCGCGGGAACACTGCATAGTCTTTGCGGTGTTTGCATACATACATTAATACGTGCATGCGCATCAATGAATCCATTGTTATTTACCATTCTGTCTGTCACAGTGGCGGCAGCAGCGAAGCCGCCTGATCCCAATTACTGCTGCAGCTCTTCACCAGGCGTCGCTCAATCACTCGAACCAAACTTAGTTTCTAACCCAGTTTCCGTGCTCTGGAGCACAATAAAGCTCCTCATCTTCGGGACCTCCGGCGCTAATTGAGCGTCGCCTCGATTTGCGGGAGTCGTCGTCGCCGTCGTCTTCCGCTTCGGAGCAGCAGCCCCGCAGCTCCTCCCACGCCCGCCTCGTTCAGGCTCTTTCTGCTGCCACGTGCCCATTTGGAACTCCACGGCTGTGTGGCCCGGCTTTAGTTGCCGGGCGTGTTTGCGTGCGCTGCTGTGTATCAGAGCGCAGCAGGAGCTCCATAAGGAGGCCACAGCTGTGTGTGATGTGCCCCACCAACATACAAGTGTTGGCAATAGGCTCATGGGGCTGAGCTCGCAGGGAGCCGCCACTGATGCTGGCTACGCTTTAATGTTTTTTATTTATGGCATCATTTTTTGCTTTCGGCGTGTGGCGGAGGCGTGGATGCAGAATGCCAGAGGCTTGTGTTTTATTTTGATCAATATGTAATCAAAATATTACAGGAAGTAACAGCTTGTAAAATAGGGATACCGTCTTCGAACTGCTGCAAGATTAACATCTTAACGTGTAATCATAGGTGATCCAGTGTGGAAATCCCGTCATTGTAGACATGCACCTCCGTGTGGATACATGCTTCTGTAACTCTTTGATGACTTCAACCGAAAAAAGCAGAAGACTTGTTTAGTCCCTGTTACACCATGACGCCGCAAAGTCATTTTACACTTTCAGTCTCTATGGCAACTAAAAGCTCATCTTTGGTTGGTAGTTAGATGTCATTTTGTGTGGAGCAAACAGCACATGCTGGCGTTATTACAGCCATTACAGTAAAAACAGCAGCCTGCCACTGCTGCACCACAGTCATTTAGATCTGCTAGTGGAGTCACTGTAATACACGCTATATAAAGTACGTGACGAAACTGTACATGATGTCGGATTCGTAAACTAAAATTATAATTTGCCAATATTACAGGGATCCCTAATAAAATGTTTTTTTTTTTTGTTTTTTTTTTAACAGAGTAAAGAATTCAAAGACGGGTCCGTTTCTGTTCATCAGTTGAATAAGAATTTAACGAAACAAGTTTTTTTAAAAACTCTGTTCATTTGTAGAAATATTCAGTTTCATCCAGGTCCATTGGTCTTACTGTAGAAATGATCAAATGCTAAAACAATCTGAAATAGTCCTTTAGGCCAGCAGTGGAAAGAAGATATCAAGCACATGTGAGCTTCACGATTCACATGTGTTGGCTAACAATTAGCTGGTCTCGGGGTTCTCAAAATGGACAGGAAGCTTTCCTGCCTTATCTGCCAGAGTTTTTATTTTCTGTCATGATCTGCATTAAAAAGGAGGATAAAACAGAGCTGGATTCTTCCTTACTGCTGTTTATAACAGAATATTGTTGGCGAGCCCAACAAACAAAACTGCATCCTTTCTTACTTCAAAATAAGAGCCACAAACGCAGATGCTACCTTGAATCAAGCTTAAAGCAAACACCTTCTTAGCCATATTTTCTAATAATAATAGCTTATATTGACTTTACTTTATAATGTGATGCCGGCAGACTGCATCGGGAGACAGAATTCGCTTTTTAATATCTGCACTTATGGTACATTCTGCTAATTAAATTGCTCTTCCAATATACAGTGCTAATACAGTTTTTATTTAACTAAAAATGTCGCTTGCATATACTCCAAATCGGAGCTTGACGGGCAGCCGGCACCGACAGCAACCACAGTTCACCGCAGCCAGGAATGGCAGAGGGCTGACCAGGACCAACTGGAGGTGTTGACATGAAGCCTTCGCTGCAGCCGCAGATGATTAAAAACATTGGCAGAGATATTTTATGACTTAATAAATAAAATACCCAAGGAAGGATACATCCTTAGATAAAGATAGTGTTAGGGTGTTTTCACTCTCGATAGTTCTTTTCAGGTGGTGTGGTTCACTTTCTAGACCAGGGGTGCTCAAGTCCAGTCCTCGAGAGCTACCGTCCTGCAACTTTTAGATGCAGCCTTACTCCAGTGGGCTCAGCTCTGAACAGGCCTGGTAACGAGCCATTCATTTGATTCAGGTGTGTTGGAGCAGGGATGCATCTCAGAGTTGCAGGAAGGTAGCTCTCGAGGACTGGACTTGAGCACCCCTGTTCTAGACCGATTAGAGTTTGAGGACTTTTTCATTCTGGTGCATGAGGAATCTCCAGAACTGGGCCAGACATCATCTTTGGTGTATTTTCTTTTTGGTGTTTCTTGAAGGCCTCACTTACTGCACACAGACTGAACAATTTAGCAATGAGATTCCAAAGTAAAAGCTTGAAAGGCTTTCAGAATGGGATTTTTTGAGATTTTATGAATATGTCGTTTCTTTTAAGGAAGGCATAATGAGGACGGCTTAACGTTTGTACAATGTACTGTGCGTAGACTGTGTGTAGAGCCCATGCTACTGTAAGAGTTCAGCGCGCCTGACTAGTTTTTCCTCAGACAGAATCTGCTCCGGAGATGAAATGTCTTCCAACAGGCCTGGCAGACTACAGACTCCAGTCTGCTGAGTTTGCACCCAGTACGGCCAGAAATATGAGGCGAATGCAGAATGTTGCTGAGTGGAGGGGTTTGCAGGTTCCCCCTTCTCTCGCTTTGCCCCTGAGCGAACCTTTTCATCCGATTCATGTTCTAGCACATGGCTACAACCATGCTCCGACATCTCCCGGTCGCGCTGCTTTGCCGAGAATCGTTCCGATGCTCCCCGAGGAACGCTCGCCTACCACCTTGAGTTTTTACAGGTCAAAATGACAGAGGTATGAAAATGAAGGCACTTCTCTTCTTGTGCTGGAAAAGATTGTGCCTTAAAGCTTTTACGAGTTCAGGTCTTTGAAAATGAGCTCAACGTTTTTCAGACGGCACCTTCAGTTACTTTCGCCCGATCTGGCGGTTCCTCCCACACACATTCTGGTGGAGGGATCTTGAAGGGAAACGCCACGGGGAAGTAAACCACAGTTCGCGAGTGTTAACAACCATGTTGCCGTGTCTGAATGCGGCAATCTCAGAGGGGAGCCGAGGCCGCGCGGCTCTCTGCAAATGAAGGGTGTGAGATGCGGGATTTAGATGAATTTAAGGACACGAGTTTAACTTTATGTTTCCGTTACCTCCCAAGCACAAAACTCCCCTCTGCTTTTTTTCTTTTTTAATTCTTCTGCTATAATAAACGGTTCCAAAAGAGGAGCGTCCGCTTTCATACTTGCACTAAGCTTCGTTTTATGACCGTAAATGTTCTCAGAGCCTGGCTGGTCTGTGCGTTTCTCCTACAAGGTTCCTATATAATGGTGCCCACATAAATAGAAGGGTTTTCATATGAAAGCTGGCCTCAGAACACATGAATAAACACAGTCACATTCCATTTCATTTGAGCCTCGAGGAGACAAATCTGAAATGTGCTGTGGTTGAGAATAAACAGGCTGTTGTGTTTATGTAAGATTATTTCACTCAATTTTAATGTAAGGCTAATCTGTAAAACTCACAGATTCCTTTTGGGGTTTTGTCTTAGACTCCTTAACTCATTTGACCATTGCATCTTTTGACATAAGCACATTTGTAAAGATCATGTCATGTAAGCGATGATTAATAAATTTTGTTTTCCCTTATCCAGTGGAAAACAAAAGTTGCTAAAGTTTCTGCACGTGGCATTTTCTGCAGCAGCCAGAGGTTGATATGGTGAAAGGGAAAGAAATGTAACTTCCTGTAAAAATGTTAGCTTGCAGTGTATCTGCTGAATTTAGCTCTTGGTCTACTTGTTCCCAAGGTTAGGGTTTCGCATCGACTTTTTCCAACTAAAAAGGCAAAAGTACAAAATGGCAAAGGAACGGAGCCACCAGAAACCGCCACAGTTTAGCTTTGTCTTTCCAAAAATATACAGTTTAATTTCTGGAAGTGACATCTGATTTCCAATGGCTGACAAGTCTTCTTTCAACAGTGGCATCTTCCACACCAAAGAGTGTTGCAGCAACCTGGTTGTATTTAGGCATGATGCGTACACGGTTGAAATTTTAGGTTCCTGAGCTCAAATTTGTCCGATTCCTTTGGCCACCTTATCGTATTGGTTTGTCTCTGCTTCCTTCAAGAAACCTTAGCAGTTTAAGGCCATGCTGTTCAGTTGTCACCTCCATATAATTGTACAGCTTTGTATTGCTCTGGTTCTTTGCGAAACACTGATGAACCTATTTGTTTGAAGTAAAAAAAAAAAAAAAAAACCCCCCCTAAAACAAAGCCCTTTGATGGATGAATTTGATTTCAGTTTTTATTAGAAGCCTCTGCCTCCCTCCCTCGCTGTGCCTGCTCTGTCTAATAGCTGATAAATGTAATTAGGTTTCCATCAGAGAGAGGAATAATGATCGACTGTGGCTGAATGTCTTGTGTGTTAGTGAGATAAGACATCCCTCTCAAATACTCGGGTTCAAACTTGAAAGTTGGATCAATAATCTCTCCTTGTGTTCTTCTGTAATGCTCGAGTGTTTTCGGTGGTGCTGCTCTCATGTTGCGAAATGGAACATTTTCGACTATTCTTTCTGAAAGGAAAGAGTTCTTTTTCAGCCATTTTCTGCTGAGAGATTCTCTTCATGTTCGTATTTTGAAGCTTTTACTGAAAACAAAGCGTTTCGACCCAAATTTTCGGCCATTTTGCAGGTGTTGTGCATTATGGCAGCCACAGGCGTCTTTTTCTCTCGTTGAGCAGAAGGACTCTGAGTGAGATAACTTTTGTAATACGTTTGCTGGCTCCTCCACTAAGCCCATCTGCCTCTTTTGCCCTGCCAGCGGTTCCTATCAGTTTGTCCCTCTGTGTTCCCCTACAGGCTTCGAGCTGCTGTACCAGCCCGAAGTGGTGAGGCTGTACCTTTCTCTGCTGACGGAGAGCCAGAACTACAATACCCTGGAGGCGGCTGCAGGGGCTCTGCAGAACCTCAGCGCTGGACAGTGGACTGTAAGTCCTCTGGTTGGAGGGATGGGAGTGGTACGAAGATGAGACGCCATGTTCAAACTGACTTTTTGCTTAATTGCACACTTTCTGCAAACTTTGACGTTGGTCGTGGCCTTTCGGTAGCGCAACCTTTACAGCTGGAAGCACTAATTAGGGGTAAATGGCATCCCACTGCGCTTTAGCGGAGGACAGGGACGGGTAGAGCGCCAAAAGCTGCAACAGAGTTGAGCTAAATGCTAAGCTGGACGTGCGTTTAGCATAAAGGTGACTGGTAGATAGCTAGGAGACTGGCTTTAAGGACATGCAAATACATTCCCAGGGTTCCTGCACAGTCTGGAAAACAATAGAATATTTTCCAGGAAGTATTTTCCAGGACTAGCTAACCACCATAAATCCAAAATACTGTATCCAAATCTCTCTCCTTCTTGCGCTCTTTTGAGATGTTATATTTGAAGCTTGACCTTGTATAAATATCTGTCATAAATTCAGAGAGAACACAGTGAACCCTCGGTTTTTGTGGTGGTTGCGTTCCATAAAGAACCCATGATAGGCGAATCCGTGAAGTAGTTGCCTTTTTATTTTACAATTATTATACAGCATTATTAAATACTCTACATTGAAACCAAGAAACAAAACCTGTTTTCAGGCACAAGCATTTTTTTTAAACACATAGAACGCTTTCTTACAAATAACTACAGTAAAATTATCATTTTAATCATCAATGGGATGAACTGGAGGACAAATTGTGACTCACGTATTTCACTGCGTCCCCGACTGTGACTCTTTGTCGAGAGAAGAACATAATTATTGGTAGTTTGTCGCTGCTCTTTTTTCTTCCGAAATTTGCCAAGCTGTATTGCGTATATTTAAACACCATAATGCTATGAAGCCAATCAGGATGCAGAACACGATGCACTGTGAAAAAACCTGCACAAACAAATCTGTGAAGCAGCGAGGCCATGGAAGGTGAACCGTGTTACAGCGAGGGTTCACTGTGTTGATGCTTTCAAGAACTTAAAAGAACCAAAAACATTTTTAAAATTCTGACATAAAAAAAAAAACAAAACATGCAAGAACTTTGGATTTTTGTGGAGTTTTCATCAAGGTGGGAAAACAAAATTTGAACTTATTGCCCACTAAAGCTAATTGTTGGAAAATTAACAAAATTTGCACCAAATTAACAAATTTTGCACCAGCGATAATGAAGCTAAAGTTTTATCACAATATTTGTGGTACTGTTGTGATAATGGTCAAAGTGACGATTAAAAAAGATTTACTGCTTCTCTTTTCGGTAACAGTCGGCCTGTGAAAGCAGTAAGAGCCCCACAAACACAAATACTGCTCCTGAGAAACACACCCATTTATAATGCACTGCTTTAACACAACAGCCACAAAAAGTGTGATTTGTATCACTAAACTTCAATAAATTTTTTTCAAATTTATTGATATTCATTCCTATTGATATTCACAGTTTGAACAAATTGTGGACAAAATTCTAAAACTAACAATGTCAACAATATGAACAGTTTTGGCTGAGGGTGTCGCTAATTGGAATTCATAGTGAACAATAAATCAAAGTTCTTCCCATGATTGTCATGTTAAGAAATTAATCATGAGAAATAATGAACCATACAATAAACTCCCGGTCCTATTTCTCAGTTTATTGTATGAAAAGGAAAACATAAAAAAAAAAAAACAACAACGAACGGTTCAATCTACCTCAGGACCTCCCATCTGGTTGAAGTGACGTGATTAGATAACAGCTGCAGCCCACACTCATTCCCAGGGCTTTCTGCGCTGGATGAGAAGAGTGGCTCTCCAGCAGCAGTCAGGTAGTCACTCCAATCAGAGCGGTTGTGGAGCCGCTGAGAGGGAGAGAGAGAGAGAGGCTGCAGCAAATTATCAGCGTGGAAAGCCTGGCTGTCAAACGTTACGCTAAGCACCTCGGGCGAGAGCGGTCACCTGCGCCGCCTCGGCAGACGGGTCGCACTCAGCCCGCCGGGGCGTCGGCGCTGGAGTGCCTCTCCTCAGCAGATTTGAACTTTTAAGTTCCTGTGGAATGTGCTCAGATTTGAGATGATTTAGTATTGACTCGCAGTTAAGATTTAAGTTGGCTTCCTGTTGAATTAACCACAATAGTAGCTGGGTTTTTTTTCCGCCCATAGCACGTTGGAGTCCCTGACACATTGTTGTTAACAAAACACATCCTGAACCTCGAGAGAATATCAGAGATTTTCAACCACAATCATTCCCCGATTTTTTTTTTTTTTTCCCCCCTCCTTTTCCCTCATGTTTTCCACAGCTCACTACTGCCACCTGGTGGCTCAGGCGCTCCCATTCTCTGCCTAATTGCATCTCTTGGGGTAGCAAAGACCCCTTTTATGTCAGAGTTAATGTTTCATGCTACAAAAAACAAGAAGAAGTAAAACCCAGTGATGTTTAAATTCAGACAAATTAAAGCGCGCGTCCGTTCAGAGCCCCGCTGCGCGGCGAGTTGAGCCGAAGGAGACGCCTAACTGGCAGCTGCGGAGTGAGTGATGTGGAGTTTTGTGTGCGAGAACGCTAAAGATTACACCCACAATGTCTTCCAGTGGTCCAATTACATCCGAGCCACAGTGCGGAAGGAGAAAGGTCTCCCCATCCTGGTGGAGCTGCTGCGCTCCGACTCTGACAAGGTGGTCCGAGCTGTGGCCATCGCTCTGCGCAACCTTTCCATCGACCGGCGCAACAAGGACCTGATAGGTATGGATTTTTTGAGTGAGGTGCATTGAGACCGTACGGGCGTGTTCTCCTTAAAGTAAAGATTGAATGATTTAGTCATGTTTTTGGAATCGATTCGGCTTCACAGGAAGTTACGCCATGCGGGACCTCGTCAGCAACCTGCCCAGCGGCCAGCAGCGACCAGCCAAGAACCTGGAGGAGGACACCGTGGTCGCCATCCTCAACACGATTCACGAGATTGTGACGGACAGCTCGGAAAACGCTCGCTCCCTCATCCAGGCCCAAGCCATCGAGAAGCTGGTCGCCATCAACAGGACCAGGTGAAGATTTACAAAATACTAAGCTGGGAACTGATCAGCACAAAGCAGTGGGGGAGTGGAAGAACACTGAACAATGGTATATGGAAGCTGTTTATTGGTCAATACTTTGTAGAAGTACTTCTACAAAAGGCCTGGAAATGTATTTACCCATATAGAGACGAAGAAGAACATTTTATTTAGGGGTTAAGGTTAGAGTTATACAAGACAAGAGCCTTTGTCCTCCATTGCTGTTGTTTGCAGATGTCGCTTTTGCATCAGATTTATAACCGTACCAGAAACATGCCAAAGGTTCCGCTTGGAACTTTTCTATGTTGAGGGGGGGAAAAAGGTTTAAATTGCATAAATTTTTAACACATTCATCAAAGTGAATGTGTTAAAGTGCCAACCCTAACTTTATTGTGTTGGTGTAAATGGCGCTCAAAACACTTTTTTCACTTTTTTATTTCTGTAGAAATGTTTCAAAACTATGAAGTGTTTCTTCCACTTCATAATTGTCCACTGATATGTGTGACCAAATATAAGAGTACAAATTCTTACCTAGTATTTTTTTGTCTAGTTTCTAGTGCAAATAACAGTTGAAAATAAGACAAAACTAACTTACAAGTAACTTTTAAGAAAAATATAGGAGCTTGTTTTTAGCCAATAACCCCCAAATAATGATGAAACATTTCTAGCTCCACTGGCAGATTTTTTCCACTTATAGCGTGGGAAAAATGTCTTGTTACAAGTGGAACTAGTACTGTTTCTTTTAATCCATATGAAAGTATTACTGGCTAAAAACAACTTTCTGCATCTTGCAAAAAAATATTCCTTGAAAGGTATTGTCTTATTTCAAGTGCACTGGGATATTTACACTATAAACCAGACGTGAATGCTTGAAAAGATTTGATGTGTTTGTATTGTGGATCACACAGAGCCAGACTCACGGAGAGTGTTTATCTAAGCCAATTACGTAGGAGTTTGTGTAAGAAAGAGACGTCAGATGCGTGATAATTCTGGTCAGTTCGTGAAAGCTAGTTGCATCATGAGCTTTTCATTAGCATTGATCGAGGTTGACATAACGTATCTCTAATAGTAAGACTTTGCCTTTCACACGGTGAATAATGTGAGCCTGCACACATTTCTACCTACCACAAATTATTTAATAGGCTTTTCCCTCTGGAGGCAATGTTCTCGGTGGTGGAGCTTTGAATCTGCAGATTTCAGGCTGGTTCTAAACACTAGAGGACCGACCTACCCCACGATACCATCTTCTTTTACCAGCCCTATTGGCATATTGGCAGCTGCTAACCACCGCAAATACACATTGTTCCATCACAAAGAAGCTTGAGTTTCTGTTGGGCCTCCTGAGGTTAGCTTTCTTTGATGCGAGCCACCCTCCAAGCCACTTTTTAATTAACACCGGTGGCTCAGAGGTAACTAATGAAAGGAAACGTGCCCTCATCTGGTTATGAATTAAAAACAAAAAGCAGAGCCCGAAGCGCGAAGGCGTGGAGGCAGAGCCTTTTGAATAAAGAGATTGATCGCAGCCGCACAGATCCATCACAGCAACTGTCACCGTCAGGGGAGGGGGCGTTTCGATTGGCTTTCTTGCTCTTGTAAATTCCTCATTTATCCACCGCTTTTATTTGTCGATCCTCTCAGCCAATCGGCTCGCGAAACAAAGGCAGCGTTGCACGTCCTGCAGACGGTGTGGAGCTACAAGGAGCTGAGGAATGCTTTGACTAAGGACGGTTGGAACAAGAGCCACTTCCAGGTACCCAACTTCATTTTAGCAAAACTTAATCTAACATGTGTTAACGTACATTTATATACATATACTTTATACATCATTCAGTACTTCAATGACGTATAAATTTATGACAGAAAACAGAGTTTCCCTATTTTTCAAATCAGTCCAAAATATATGTGGGCAATTGATACTTAAAAACAGAAAGGAAAAATATCTACTTCTTAGATTGCAGTGATTTTGAATCTAAAAGAAATGAAGAGATTACATGGTAGACATCCCTAACCTGTAAATTGCAAATGGACTGAACTTAAAGAGCTTGATCTGGTTTTTACTTGCACATAGTAGAAGTAGATGGAAGTGACTGTAATATATGCTTTTGTCAACAAAAAGTTTTGGAGTTCTTAGTTTGGATCCAGAAAATCAGTAGGAAACAACTTTCAGCATTTTATCTGCCAGTCACTGATCAGAGCCGATCTGGGGAAGTCAAACTGGGATTGTGATCTGTGGCTGACTGATGGATCTCTAACGCTTGGCATTCATAGAGTTGCCTGTCACTATCCCTGACAGGCAACACTATGAAGGTTTAGGATCTTAGCAGCCAAGATCCTAAACCTAAAGAGTTATTTAGAAAAACATAAAATTTTTAGCTCTTTACGTTCTCTCATCAATCTATAGAATAATTACTAGTATGTTCTCCAAAACTAAAATCTGCATATATTTGTTTAAAAGGCAGCATGACATTGTTTGCTTCGTCTCTTTCACTCAGCCCACTGTGACGGCCACACCTAAAGCTACCAAGAACGGCAAACCAGGATATGATGACACCACTCTGCCACTGATGGAGAAGAACCAAGGTCTGTGTGTGTGCGTGTGTGTGTGTATGTGTGTGCGTGTGTGCGCGTGTGCGTGTGTGTGTGTGTCTCTATACTTGTCAAGTTATCCTATTTTGGATGTTTTCTGACGTACTTACTGATCTTCTGAAGACTGACGGACTTTATGGGGACCAAAATTTTGTTCCGGTATTGTGGATGATCTTGTTCAGAGCAATTACGACAATGAATGGAAGTCAAGTCTTAATATGGGTAGAAATACAAACGTGGGGGGCGGGGGGTTTAAGGTTGGTTTTAGTTGAAAGAAATGGAAATGTTCTCGAGAAGAATGTAAATTTTAAGGCCAAAACTGAACTTTTCTTTCTGCTATTATCAGAACATCGAATTCGCTCTCCGAAAAAATGAGTTTGTGCTTAACCACAACTACAAAACATTCAATCACATGGTAAACAGATATTTTTATGAAAGATTAAAAAGGTCTTGTAAGAATCGTGCTTTAAATCTGTGCTATGCTGAATGTTGCAGGAGCCAAAATGCTATGGGAGTAATTTAGCTATAAAAAAAAAAAACAACTTCTTTTTGACTGAAATGCCAGTAGCAAAGCAACAGATTACCATCCCACATTTTGGCAGCTTGCTGTTTTTCTCTTTGTATTCATTCGGTGACACTCGTGTCTTCACACTCTCCGTTTGCATTCTTTGGTTTGTGGCCAAACATCATCACCCTGAAAAGCTCCAGCATTTTGCCTCTGCTGGTCTGTTTGTTTACATCTTTGCTCCAAATGGCACGTATTGTTTTCAGGCACCATTTGTCTGAGAGATGTCACATCACCATGTACATTGTGCCACTGGTGATAGGACACTTTTAGAGAAGCTGGGTTGTATGGCAGCCCTCAGACAAAAAGGGAACTATCTTTCTACTCATTTTTCTCTAGCATCCCATATTTCCGGTATTGATACGTTGTCTGATACTTGATACTCCAGTACTTTTAAGTCCTCAAGAACAACTCGCTTTGATGTGTTCAGTGAAGGAATCTATTTGTTGTGTTTTGCATATGTTGCAGTCACAGTTGAAAAAGTTTTGGGAAGTCCACCACAGTATTAGGACATCTTTGTTCATTACAGTCTCTCTTTCACCAAAAACATCTGAGTTTTTTAACTGTCATTAGCATCTTAGTATAGCAATCCATTAGCACAGCTAGCACTTCGCTAATCCTTAAAAATTATGCAACTTTGAGTCCTCTTTGCTCAGTAACGACTTCCAGATGGAAGTCATCTGTGGTTAGTAGATCCATTTTGTGGCACCTGGGTATGTCGTGTTAACGGATCATAAAAGAAGATCAAATTTTTCGCCGTTCTGACATCGGTCCCTGGTGAGGGCTGATCAAGCTGAAAGGCATCCGACTCAAGTCAACAGGTGATTCCTCAATCTGTCTCAAGAAATGGATTTTCCATAAACAACCAGTGTGCACTCTGTTAGTTTTCAGTGTAAAAATGACTGGTGTAAAACAATTTGACAAACTATTGACTAGAACGCCAAAATCCAACTATGGAAAATTGATTGGAGTTTGACCCGAAATAGCCTGAGTGTTTTCCGAACACAGACATTCCATCCATTTTGTGTTCAGGGCCCATTACCTCAAACTGTGAGTGCAGACGCATGTGTAATCTTCTTGTTTATGTTGGGAAACCGTTCCAGTAAGTAAAGGAAAAAGCTTTGTCTCTGTGTCTTGGAAATCTTTAAACAAATGACACCGACCAGAGGAACGAGCTGACCACGATTTTCTGATCTCATCAGACGGCTACTCCACCATTGACCAGAGGGACAAGGACTGCAAATACAAAACAGACGACGGGTCGGTGGACCTGACAGAACGGGAACCATTAAAGGTACGCACAAGCCTCCTCTCATCTCTGACAATGATGTCACGCGGAAATCTCCTCCCTTGTCCTCTGCCCGAGTGTCTCTCCCGTCTTTCTGCGGCGGTCCTCATTAGAAGCTCTTAATTCTATCGACTCTTCAAACAGGCTGGAAAGTCGTCATCCGCGGTTAATGTTGCCACCGCAGCTCAGCGCTGTGGACGCCCTCAGATCTTTGAGACACCAGTTAATTGCCCGTAAGCTTTTGGAGTCCATAAAGCAATTAATCTGGGGCTGATTAAAAGAACCGCCAACAAGCACGCTTTCCTGGAGACGAGCCTTGTTACAGAAATGAGCGCGCCGGCGAACTGTCGAGAGGTCGTCTGCTGATTATGCAGCCGGAGCTTGTTTATTGTCGGGCAGAGCGAGAAGATGGTGGCCGCGGAGGACGGCCGACATGTCGGGTGACTTTCAAGTTCTTTTTGGCTGTTTAGTTTTCATCCAGTTAAGTGTGTGATGGATGAGATTGGCCTTGTGGGAAAATGAAAAGTCTCCCTGCATCAGTTCATCTTCATACATAAATTAAGGTTCCTATATTTACTTCTGAGGGAAGGTTTTATGTCATTCTGAGTCGTATTAGAAGTTAGTTGCACGTGTTTACCCCCCAAAATTGATGTTTTTAGTATTGGTGACAGATTATTGATATTGATTTATATGTTTTACGAGGTTTAGAAAGGAAGTGAATCCTTTTCCATTCTGCCTGACCTCAGATGACTTATCTGACTCTCGCGC
This sequence comes from Poeciliopsis turrubarensis, assembly GCA_010277015.1. NCBI lineage: Eukaryota > Metazoa > Chordata > Actinopteri > Cyprinodontiformes > Poeciliidae > Poeciliopsis > Poeciliopsis turrubarensis. Next base: position 2,675,045 of record VMRN01000034.1, read on the forward strand.
TCTGCTGCAAGACTATTTACTTCCACCACAGCGGGCCTCGGATTGGATCATTAGTAAGATGCGACGCTAACATAGGTTGTTCAAAACCTCACAGCACCATAACAAGGTTCGTCATCAAGCGTGAGCAGCTGCGTCTGTCTTCTCACGGACTCCGAGACTATAGTGGTGGGAAACTAGAGGCTTCTTCAGCAAAAGAAAAAAAACAAAAAAAAATCAAAACGGTGATTTCACAGGTGCATACTTCGGTGAAACTCATCTGTGAGCTAAAAATAGCCTTAAAGCAAAATGAACGGTGGGGCAGTTGCCCCAGAACCGGGAGTTTATATATGAGGGTGAAAAAACTGTGAAAACATGGGCGTATGGGCAGAGGACAGATTATAAATAAAAATGACTAAGAAGTCAAAAGCAGCAGCTCATCTACAGAAGAGCTACTGCTACTGCTACTGCTGGTTACCAGCGAGGCTCCTTAGCATGATACCCACACTGCCATGTTTAACAGTTGGTGTGGTGGTGAGCTTCACCTTGACTCCTGCAAACATTGTTTTTGTTATTGTGTCCAAACATCTCCGTCTACATCACTGACTATGTATTTATACATGTTTTGTTTTAGAGTTGGTAGAAAACTATATTTCTACAAAAGCTAAAACCAGTTATTCCAAGGTGTCGCAAGGTTTTTCTGTGATTGCTGTGGCGTAAAATAGCTTTACGTAGAAGCAGTTTGTTCTTTGACTTGATCCTCGACCTGCTTTGAATTCAACTTCTAACTGTTGATTTGTTTTTCTTTGTTTTGCCGTTTTTGGATTTCTTCTTTCTAAAGCTCCCCTTGTGGCAGGAAACTAACTCTGGCTTCTCTTATCCTTGGATGCGATGCATGTCTGTTTTTAAGCCTCTGTATAAAATGTACTGACCTTTTTTTTTTTTTTTTTTTGCTTTTTGTTTTTCCTAACTCCTCCTCCTCCCCGTGGCGACAGAATGACACAAATAGGAAACACTATATCAGGAGTAACAGGCCTGCAGTCAGTCTGGTGGACGCTTGTGATGTTAAACCTCAGCCTGTTGACTCCTGGGTCTAAGTGCATGCATGGTAGGTCCCTGAAAAATCCAAACTACAAACTAAAGCATTACGCTTCTAGATTTGATCCGTGCACCATTTTCATCCTACCCGGTTCATCATTTTATTCCTTTCCCCCTCTTCCTCACCTCTCACTGCACCATGTAGAACATTGTACTTTGGTCCTTGATCGGCTCGCTTAAACATACTTCTATACTGCTCACTGAAACGGACCCCAGATCAGCTGAAACTCAACTTTTATGAGACCCATCAAGGAACAACAATCCCTGGACCAGTTCAAAAATGACCAGATCCAGTGACATAAAAAGGCTAAACATCTGGTTCTGTTCTGGAGACGACTCTGGAACATCTGCAGGATTCTTGAGAAAAGAAAATCAAGAAAATGAATGTAGACAAAGCTGAGCATCCTGGACAGCAATAGTACTTGCGTTTCCATTCACCTTAAAATTGCACAAATTGGAATTCCGGAAATAAATTTGCTTTATGGGAAGCCCTGCAATTCTGAAAACATGTTATTCACTAAAAAGTTTTTGCACTAACATGAGGTGTTTTTTTTCTTTTTTTTTTTCAGCTAATCAAAAATAGTTTATTTGGGAAAACTGCAAGGGAAACTCTTTTTTTCGCATCACACGAGTCATGTGATCAGCAGCCGGATGGCCCTTAATGAAAGCCTCCTGGGAGAACCGTCCAGCTGTGCACAGGAAGCAAAAAAAAAATTGAAAGAAAAATAAACACGGTGCAAAATGAGTTTCTCAAGGTTGCCAGCTGATCAGGGGGTGACCTCTGCTTTTCTCGTTGTTTCATCAGCAGCATGCTTCTCCTCCTGCCTCCTCATCCTGATTTCCGTCTTCCTATCAGCTGTCATTCATTCAGTTCTTTGTTTCCATACATTGTGCTGTCATAGTAGCTCACGCAGTAAAGTCATTTGGTGGTTTTCTGTGTATTTTCCTCCTCTTTTTAGGAAAAAACGAAAGGTAAGTTGTGTTCTCACAGGATTTCATCCAGAAACATGAAGCATCTGTTTGGCCATGTTTGGCTGTCATCTGCTCTGCCGAGGCCGAATCAGTAACCGTGACGACTTTTAAAGGGCACATATCAACATTTCAGGGATAATGGGGCTTTCATCTTGATCTAGTTACATTAATTTCAGTGAGTTGAGATAGAGGACAATTTGGGGGGCGAAATGGGAAACGATGTCAGCAGAGAATTTGGCTGAGAGTCGCGACAAGGTGATGATGTGATCAGTTCTGGAGTCGGATCTGGGAATTCAAAATCCAAAACAGGAGCTTGCCTTTTATTTTTGACCTCAGTTGAAACACTCAACAGTTTTGAAAGCTGTCAGTTTTGCTGTGTTCAGCTTCATACTGTTCAACAATATGACAGCAAGAGAAGCAAACAAATATCGAACATAAAGTTAATGTAGGTTTTTCTCTTCGGTTGACGCCTCTTTACTGAAATCGCCATGCCATGTTGTAAAACTGCCCTCGTTCGACCTTGTTTTTTAAAATTCAAAGTAATCGCAGCAGAGACGATCGACAAACTGGAACGGTCCTATTCCGACTCCATCTTTAGCATTTTCCTGATTGTCGACAGTTTTTAATTCGCAGAAGAAGAGCAGCTGTTGTCACTGCGCTTTTATGGCTCATCGGAAAGACTAAATATGTCACCCAAGGTCACTAAATATATTAGACAGACTCGGCAGTCTGGAGAATGGAGAATCTTCTGGGAAAGTAATAGAGCTTTTTTTCTTTGTAGCACATCACATCTATTCAACATATTTCCATTAATAATCACTGTGACATAAAATATGATGATATATGCCCCTTAAGTATTCTGAGTTCCTGTTGCATATAAGCGTCATTATTCACACAATTTAAATGTTGTGGCCTGGATTTCTCATTTCCTCGTTCTTTCCGTCTGCTGGGGTTGTCCTAATATTTGTTTTCCTTTCTCCGTGTGTTTCAGGCTTAAGACAGCAATAGTGCGACATCCCCAGCTACAAGAGGATCTCTCATATCACCACTGCCATTTCACAGGAGCTCATTATCGGAGAGGGACTGTATAGAGAAGAGGATTTCCAAAAGAATATGGCCATAACAGAGACTACCCAGTAGCAGTCCAGTTTTTCAGAAGAAAAAAAAGATATAAAAATATATATATATACAAAAGAGTAATGACACTTCCTACTTGGTCATATCTACATTCCTCGACATCATGTGAATTTTCCAGTGCGGACTCTTGCTCCGAGAGTAAATTCGACGGAGGCCGGCGGGGGGCGCGACGAGAAGAGGAGGAAAAGTGAAGCAGAACGGAGGGAAAAGGAACGTGCGATGAAAGGATACGGGAGAAGGACGCTCCTTTTTTGTCTTTGCGGTTGTGGTCCAGGGAGTTTTGGAGAACATGGATCTGTTGTACGTCGTTGTGGTCAGAGTTGGGGAAAGAGAGCAGAGAGAAACAAAAGGATATAACCGAGCCTGAGAGGAGCCGTAGCATCGTAGAGGGAAAGAGTAAAGAGTCTGTCCTCATGAACTAAAAGAAAAAAAGAAACAAAATCTATCTGGGTTCACTCTGTGTGTTTTTTTTTTTTTTAGTTTTTTTTTTTTTAGTTTTTTATACAAAAACACAACGACAAACAAAAAACAGAACTGCTTTTGCTTCAGAATCGTGCGTCAGGTGATCAGTGTCCATGTCATGTAGTCAAGAACCTGAAAGTTGGCATCTGGGGAGAAAACAAGTGACATTCTGAGCAAGACTGGAGTTTCATCCCTCACCCGGAAAGCTCAAGCGGTTCCGAAACCAAATCGGAGGAGGGTCTCCTCCGTCCCGAGCGAGCTTCACGGGCGAGGCTCACGCGGCCGCCATTTCTCGTGTGACACTCTCAGGTTGCGTAGCGGCTCGTCGAGGCGCGGCGAGTTTCCCGGCCGCTCGCTGTTCGTCAGTGTTGAGCATCGAAGAGGATTCAAGGCATTATGTTTATAAATGGATCTGTGTTTCTGAGGAGAAGCAGACTGTAAAAAAAAAAAAAAAAAAGTAATAATAAATAACAATAATGAGGATTCGTCTAAAATCATGTATGTTGGATTTTATATAAATGTATATTAGAGTCAGACAAAGAGAAAACAAAAAAAAAAAGGAAAAATTGTGATTTAAAAAAAAAAAAAAAAAAAAATCAGATTTCTTACCTGTATATTAATATCACATTGTTTGGAAAGCACATTTCATTTGATGAAGGCTCACTGTTGTTTGTAAACGAAAAATAACTCTTGCATAACTTAAACGTGTGTCAAAGCATCGTCGAGCCACACCGGCGATCACCTATTTATATTTTGTATTTGTGGGAAAAGGGTTACAGGAAGGAAAATGAATCTGGATCCGTGTTCTGTGGCAGCTCCTGTGTCTTCAAAACAGGAACAAGAGATGATTTTTAATTTTTAGAAAAAGTACATATATATATATATATATATATATATATCTCTTCCTCATGCGTTTGTACGTGATTCGATTGCCACCAACTCACCTAATCTGCTGCGTCTTTAAGGAAATGATCCAGTTGTGAGCATGAAGATGTTTATATTCTATTCATTTCTTTTCCAAGTGCCAGTTTTCGTTTCTTCGTGGAGTCATTGGGTGTTTCTTGATCCGCTCGTGCAGGAAGATGGCTGGAGACGAGAAGGACAGCGCTGTAAATTAAAGATGGTGGTCTTACAGTATATATATATATATTTTTTTTACAGTCGAGATGCGGAATCGTCGACGCCATTGCAGAGAAATCGAACCCCGGCTGGTTTTCATGCGTCTCTCACTCAAGGCGAACGGCATGTGCCTGCGTTCAAGTCCGAGTTGATTTTTGATTCCTTTTTTTTGTTTGTTTGTTTTGTTTGTGACGTATGTGACTTTGTAAAGCTTGCATATTTTCCAGTGTTTACAAAGGTGTACGTTGTGGTAAAAGAAAAAAAAAGAAAAATCAGTGGAGTTTTAAGAAAAGCATCGTTCCTGTATGTTAGAACCCAGACTTCTAGAAGAAAAAAAAAAAAAAAAATGTCGTCATAACCCCAACAACCCCTCCTGTGTGTCGTCAGACGTGCGTGCTTTCATCGGACGAAGTCCCACGTCGACCTTCTCCTCCTTCCTTGAATGCACTACCGCAACCAAAGGATCGGGAATTGTGCTCATCATTTCGAAAGTAATAAAGGGCTCTCGGTTGTGTGAATGTGCAGCCCGCCCCCAATAGTTGCACATTCGCAGAACGCAGAGCCACGCGTCTGTGCCGTTAAAAATACACGGACACAAACGCACGCAAACACGCGGAATCAAGACAAACCTACCTGTGTAGATACAACCGATTCAAGACCGTGAGACTAAAGTAACTGAGTAGCAGATGTGTTTGTACCTATCATGTGCCTTAATCTTTTCCATGCTAGATAAAGAGAACTGTGTTTTATATAACTCCCATTCCACAAATTCCCTTTCCTTTCCCCAACCCCGAGTGTCAGACTCCTTACCCTCCCTGACCCCCGCCATCCATCCATCCATCCATCCATCCATCCATCCATCCATCCATCCA
>VMRN01000034.1:2682461-2694845 GCA_010277015.1 Poeciliopsis turrubarensis
TTATTATTATTATTATTATTATTATTATTATTATTATTATTATTATTGAAAGATTCTTACATAATGAGATCTTGAACCTTTTTTTAATTTATTCCAGGCAATTCTGTAAACGCCTATATCCGGTCCGGGGTCCTTCCATAATAACATCATGGCTGCCCTCTGCACAGTCAGACACCGGTGGAAAAGGTTGAAATGTCTGCAGTTTTTCACCAGAAACCTTACAGGTACTGAACGCTGTTCAGCAGAATCACTAATTAGACGCTGTCTGTGTTTCCGGAGGGATTCTTGCATCACAGAGAGCAGGGGAGACAGAGGGCAGCGAACGCATCACAGAGAGCAGCGAATGCATCACAGAGAGCAGGGGAGACAGAGGGCGAAGTGACGGCAGCTTAACGTCACTTCGCCTGGCTTCACGTAACAACCTTTTTAAAAGTAGCATTTCTAACACAAGTGTTTTTAAAACCGCAGTTTTCCTAAGACGCTAACCTGTTTTTGTGCATCAGAAATCGCGCAAATGTTACGTTACGTCACCGCCTGTCTGTATGCAAACATTCTCATCAGCACATTTGTTATTACTACAAGTTTGGGTTATTCTTTTGCACTGTTGAGACTTAAAACATCTTGAGGTTTGGTGTCTGACACTGTGGTCAAATCTAATAATAATCTGAATTCTTAGAACTTGTCCCTGCACTTCCTTCATGTGTTGTTTTTGTATAGAGCCACATGCAGCACTGCACATTTGTGAAGATGAAGAAAATGAATCTATGCTTCTCTCGGAGAAATGCCCCCACAGTTCTTCCTTGATTATATTACAAAAAAATAGCAAACAGAGAAATTAAGCAATTATTAACGCACAGATGAAGCTTCTTAAATGAAGTATAAAGCACACCAAGAACAAATGTAATCAAAATCAAGAATAAATAGCTACAGCAGTCATATTATTGTGAAATAAATGTCATATTATGATTGAATTGTATGATAAGAATCGCTACACACTAACAAATGCCTAGATGAAGTCTTTGTATGTAAATGTGTTAGTCAGATGCTTAAGATTCACAAGCTGGTTGTCGTTGTTATATGATGTTGATTGGAACTTGACGTCATGTTCACTAAATAGGAACCAAATGTGGCTCAGTGCATGCACACGCCACACTTTCCAAACCTTTTCCCACAATTCTGAAAGAAGGAATTAGTAAGAAGCACATGTGATTTTTCCTTCCACCTTCGTGTCATATTGGACTTTTCCTTGCGTGTGGCATAAAGTTGCATTGAAGATGTGTTGATGCTTGCAGACGTAGCGCGAGAAAAATGTGACAAAAGGTCCCCGTTCCTGGCAGTTATCATTCATTGTCATCTGACAGGGAGGTATGACTATGACTTGGTGGTTATTGGTGGAGGCTCTGGAGGCCTGGCCTGCTCCAAAGAAGGTGAGCTGTTTCAGCACATTTTCTGAGGGATTCGGTCATTTGTCAGATTTCCGGTCTGATTTCTGTGTAAACCTGTAAACCCACAGCGGCACAGCTGGGACAGAGAGTCGCCGTTTTAGATTACGTTGAGCCGTCTGCTAAAGGTAAAATTAATTTCACTCCCTTCCCCCCCCCCAAACATGGAGGGTTTGTTCTCTTAAACGTAGCCAGTGATTCTCCCAAACAGGAACGAAATGGGGTCTCGGTGGAACGTGTGTTAATGTTGGCTGCATTCCTAAGAAACTCATGCATCAGGCCGCCCTCCTTGGTACTGCAGTCAAAGATGCGAAGAAGTACGGCTGGCAGATGCCAGAGACTCTCCGCCATGACTGGTGAGTTGAGTCTAGCAAATATGTGGAAGGGTTTTTTTTTTTTTTGTCTTGAATGACTTTTGTACTAACCATTCCCCAGAACACACTGCCTTATGCTTCTTTTTTTTTTTTTTTTTAAATCTTCCATTACTTCTGTCCAACTAATAGATGTTTACCAGGATAATTCACAATCTGTAATGTGTTTTATTCACTGGAATCAGGACTCTTGGAGCAGGATTCCTAAATATCCTTCACTGTTGTGTTTAGCTAATGGCGCCATCTGGTGGCGTAAGTGGGGAAAGACACCACTTGCAGCTTAACGTTAGCCTACTATAATGTTTTTGTCTTCTTTTCATCTCAAATTTAATTTTTTTTTTGTTGTTGTTGTTGAATGGAGATTCAACATGACATTTTGTTTCATTATAATTTTAATTTCTCAAGAAACCCACTGAGTCCAGGTGAGGATGTGTTTGACGTGAAGTGATGTTTTCGTGTTTTCCAGGGCCACCATGGCAGAAGCAGTTCAGAATCACGTCAGATCTTTAAACTGGGGCCACAGAGTCCAGCTCCAAGACAAGTAAGCGACAACAGAGACTCCAAATTCCTTTCCAGTCAGCGCGTTGGCTTTTCTTTCGCTGCTTAATTGAATTAAACTAGTCAACCATCTAAAATAAAAGATACAGAGAATAAGACAACGTCTTTAATGTGGCATGAAAGAAGTCGGTTTATTGTCTCAGAACGTGAAAAACAAACACATCTGCTGTAGATTAGAGAGGAAAGATGCATCTAATTGTAGTTTTAATGCAGGAGGCTAACATTTTAATTACACAGGACTACTCAGACACACTAGTAACTATAACGGATTAATATTTAGCTTTTCAACATTGGTTTTGGATTGACACTTCAGCGTAATCGTGGCTGTGACGGAAAAGCGAGTGGTTAATAGAAAAATTTTAATTACGTCATTCAACTATATTGAAATTTAGTTCTTTCTTGGCATCATGAGCCGAACCTTAGATCCACTGATCACTTTCATCGCTGATGTTTTTTTGAACTGCATTTACAGATTTTAGAAGTTTCCCGCTTCTCTAATTTAGGATAAATTGGAGAAATCCAAACATGGAGAAGCAGCATTCAACTTCTCTGCGCCACAAATCTGGACGAAACATTAAGTCAAGACCGAAATCCACCTGTTTAGAGTTGTTTCTGAACTGTGTATCGATGATGTTGATGATGTCGGCGCTCGTCGAAATGTAACGCGTTTCTCATGCCAAAGGAACTTTGTGTTCACTTGTTGGTGATTTTCTTTTAAGGAACTGCGATTCTGTTTCTTTTTCTTCCTTTTTTGTCATCACTTGAGCTTCTTCAAGGCTGTACATGCGTGTTTCACACACACCTGCGGGAGTGCAGCCACATGTTGACGGAGTGGCTGCTGGAGGGCGAGCAGGTGGTAACCTCCTTCTGTCCAATGAGATCCTGTACTTGGAATCAGCTTTATAATCACGCTCTGAGACTTCGTTTTTGTTAAAAAAGCCACAAAAAAAAAAAAACCAAACAGATGTTTTGTATAGATATTTTTTGCATGTCTTGTTGGCTTCATTTGTTCTTCTTGACCCTTCATGGTGTTATGAATTATCCGTGATATTTTTTTGTGTGTTTTGCAGGAAAGTCAAATATCTGAACCTCAAAGGCAGTCTGCTGGACGAACACACAGTGAGAGGTCTGAGCAAAGCAGGAAAGGAGGTGGGATGTTTTTTTTTGTTTTCTGATAAAAACAGGAAAGACCAACATCAATAGATTATTCTATGGATTACTCTGACGATTAATCAATTCATCGGAGAAAAAAAAAAACATCTGCATGTTCTACAGAGTCCAGGCTGCTCTGTGGTTTAAAAGCCTAAACTGTGTGGAAACGTGTGAACTGCTCCAATCCTGCATTGGAAACCCACCTAAGGCTTCAGAAACTCACACAAAATGTGACAGAACATTAAATCCCACGATAAGCTGAGCTCTATAAAGTAAATGAGTTGAATCAAACTGTCTTCCTGAGTGAATTCTCATCTGAGTGACGTTTTTGTTGAATATCTTTGTCTAATATCTTCTGCCTCAAGAAGATATCAGTGTGATGGATTTCTCTGTTGGTGCCACATTGAGGTCAATGTTTTCTTTTCAGACACTTTACATTGTGGATATTCCTGAACACTTGCTTTTTTGAATTCCCAAAGTTCCTTTTAAAGAAATGAACTGCTTCACAGCAGAGCTGAGGAGCTAAAAGTCTCTGCCGCCTTCCACCATCACGGCTTTTTAGGCTCTCTCTTCCTCTTCATAAAATCCTTCTTTGGGATAAAACACAAACCAGAATCCCAGGACGCTCGTCTGCCTCCCCGTCTGCATTGTTTGACCAGTTTCACGGTTTCCCGCGTCGTCGCCTTCCCATACGGCGCCGTAAAGACCGCTCGGTTTTATTTGACGTTTCCTCGCCGTTTCTGGATACGAACAAAAGCTATTACCTCACGTTTCCCTCTCCTTTCCTGCAGACAGTCCTGACCGCCAAGAACATTGTCATCGCCACAGGTGGACGACCAAAGTACCCGACTCAGGTAAATAAACAAAGTGTTCCTGTCACCTGATGGACACGTTTCCAAAACATGACATTTACAGGGAGTCCGTGCAACCTTAGAAAGCCTCAAATTTATGCCTCTCAAATTGAGACCCTAAATAAATAAAAAAAAAAAAAAAGTGAGTTTTCTTTGAATATGTTCATCACTGGCCTTGTTTATTTCATGCAGTTTACTTACTATCAAGCCAACATTTGAGGCGAGTGCAGACATTTTCATTGTGACTCGAGGCGGTTGAGGCTACCGCTAACCTGCTGCTAATACACCCTTGCTACCTGGCTACCTTTTTTGCATGCGTCTTTGGAAATTGTAACTTTATTGCCAGTTGATCGTCTTCTGCTGCCGACCCCTTCCATAAAAAAAACCTTGGCATTGCTACAATAGAAAACATTAAAAAAAAGTTCTTTTGTACATTTGTCATGATACAGGTCTTCAATTTCATTCATGATGGTCTTAAAAAGCCTTAGGTTTGAGTTGATAAAAGCTGCCGTAACCGTGTTTTAGCGAGAACTCTTTTCTTTCTCTTACATTAGTTTTACGGACGGTTTTATTTATGGTCTCAGATCCCTGGAGCTGTGGAGCACGGCATCACCAGCGACGACATCTTCTGGCTGAAGCAGTCCCCTGGAAAAACGTAAGCCTGCTCCTCTGAAGCCGCTAAAGTAGCCGTGGCTTTTGGAGCACTGAAGTAAACCCACTATCAGACTTTGAGCTTTTCGACGCTCCCTTCTCCACGACGGCACCTTTTCACTCGCTGACGCTGCACATCCCGCTGTCGTGCAGTGCCGTCATTCATCGGGGACGCGCGGTTTGTTTTTCTGCCTTCCTGTCAGCCTGTCTTCGCCTCGTGATTCAGATTAGCAGTGTGCATCCTGACCTTTACGGAACAAGCCCTTTAATCCAGCTATTTAGCCGCTGTCATCGCCTGGTTAATTGGGCCTTCCCTGACGTTTCCTCTTGGCACGTCACGCGCACGGTGACTGGAGCCTGTGGCGTACCTGGAGGTTGTTTGCGACGCGATGAGAGATAAAAGGAAATAAGCATTTTGAAATTTAAGCACTTTATGTATCTAATTTGTCCGCACCTGAGGACAAGGAAGCACAAAACATTCTGTTTGTTTGTTTGTCTTTTTGAATGCAGATTTTGACAATTTTGGCAGCTTAGTAACTATTCTTTAGTTCGTTTATTTGGTAATCTTCACTAGTTTAATGATGCTTTTAGTCATTCGGCGTCTTTCACATGTATTTCATTCTGATTTTGTGAAATAGACCAACACAAAGTGGCAAATGATTGTGCAGAAGAAGGGAACTGATTTGTCAATTTTTGTTTTTGCAAATCAAAATCTGAATGGTGAGGTACAGCTTTATATTCTGCCCCTTTTAACTCTGGTGCAGCTAAATAATTTTATTTTGTTGCAATAATCAATTCACAACTCACCTTATTGGTACAATCTGCCACTGTAATTTAGTCTCAGTATTAATCCAGCTGTTCTGTGAAGGGCTCATAGGTTCATTAGAGAATATTAGTGAACAAATACTACAGGGGAACACGGTAGAGGCAGCCTTATGCTGTGGGGATGCATTTCTTCAAACTGACAAGCTGACCAGAGTAAAGCATGTAGGGCTGGATCAGAACCAGTTTTATTACATAAAAATATGATTGAAAAAAAAATACAAAATTAACTTTGCGGAATTAAGCTAACAAAACACGGAAAAGTCAAACAGGGGCTGAGTATATAAAATATGACGAATTCCTAAACATTCGAGCATCACTGCAGCTTTCACTTAGTCGGGACATTTTTGAGAGCACTTGAGCAGAGGAAGTGCTTTGATGTAAAAGCGTGGAGGTCAGGGCAGCTCTCTGCCCCCCCCCCCTGCAGGCAGAAGTGGCGCTCGGCGACGTTTCGGAAGCGGATCCTTCCAGAAACGATCTCCGACTCTTGAGGAGAAGCTCGAACTGAAGCTGTTGTGGTCTGTCAAGCCATCAGCTATGCAGGTGAGGTCCAGGGAGTTGTTTCTGCAGGCAGGATGGGTGTGTGGGGTTACAGGTGAGGGATGGGTGTCTAATGATCCCTCAAGCGTTCTCACGCTTGAGACACACACACACACACACGCAGAAAGAGAGACAGGTAAATGACAGATTTGGCCTCAGGCACTGAAGTCCAGAATTGACTCCCTTCATCATCCTATGAGGAGAAAACACACAGCGTGTGCCAGGAGGAAGTGGTTGTACCAGTAGGCCGCTGTAAGCAGCCCATTTGGTTGGAGAGACAAAAGTTAAAACAATGACTAATAACTGAAAGACTACCCTGATTTTTGATCTGCGCTTATTCACAGATCAGAATACAAGTATTGGTTTAGATCTGTGTACTTCACCATTTATGTGGCTCTCACACACCGGAAAAGCCTTTCATTTGTGGGACAAAAACCGTTGACCTTGCACTGCCCTCGGACTACAGCAACAATGTGTATCTGTCGAGCATCGCAGACAGATACACAAGAATATCATGTTCTGGTGCTTATCAGTGACGGAGGCTTTTTGAAGAGCCGGCCAAGGTTGAGAAGCGCTGATCCGAACAAACCTCCCTTGGTGAGGAGAAGTCTGGGAGTTTTTGAGCGACTTCAGCTGAACGTTGAACTCACTTTAATTCTCTCTTTTAGACAAATAAATAAATGATAAGGATTCGTTGACACGAATCCTTGAATCCCAGATTTGATTGCCTGCCGTCTGTTACGTTTCGACGAACACCTGAACAAAAACGGGTACGCGTCTACCCCACAGAGGATAAAAATCCATCACTAAGGGTGTATAAAACACAATGAGCCACACTGAACCAGAAAACGTGTGGGTGAGTGAGGCGTCTTCTCCGTGATGAAAGTTTTGGATCACGGTAAAGCTCTTTGCCTCGTCTTTTCTTAAGCCACGTCTCAATGCGTCCTAATTGAAGCGCTGCTTCACAACGAGGTGGAGGAGGAAGGGCAGGGAGTCTGGTTTGCCATGCTGAAAGCGACCGAGTGACGGACTTCACTCAGCGGGCCGACATGCGGGTTTAAGCCCTGAACATGACACGTTGTCGTCTGCGGGGATCAGCCCTCCTCAGCACCGCTGATATTACTGCTGGATTACAGCTGTGATTCACCCAGACCACACACGTAAACCTTTAGCTTTTTCCCCGTCCTCCATTTTCTTCACGCCTCTGAGGTTAGGAAGCTTTGTAATTCATCACCTCTCTAATTCAAGGATTTGGAAGAAGACCTGTGCGAGTTGGGGTTATTGTTGTTGTCATTTGGCTAAAGTGCACCGAGGAGAAGTGGAAATGTATCTTGTTGTGTTTGCAATTCTTTTGAGAGCTTCTCCGTCTTTGTGTTGCAGACTCGTGGTTGGAGCCAGCTGTATCCTTCATCTACCCAGAGGGAGGAAGAAGCTCTTGTGCTTGGTCTGCCAGATTTCAACAGACAAATTGTACAGAGTTTGATAAGCCAGCGACATAGGCCTTTAGGCAAAGTATTGTTATTTAGACGGGGTGCACTGATTGCATTTTTCTCTGGTCATAACTGCCTTTTAAAAGCTTGATCCGATTTTGGCACTTTTTTTTTTCTTTTGTCCGAAAAGATACTAAATATTCCAAAGAAATTGTCAGGTTGACAACAATGGGGCGACTGTAGTTAACAACAGACGTGACCCGATGATGCTGCCAGTCAGTTCTCTCTCTCACAGCAACTGATTTTCAATCCTTGAGATGGATGAAGTCATCTTCTCATGTAGCGGCAACACTTAGTTTTAGCCACTAGCGTTTTTTTTCCACCTTAAATCAGTCTTTTAATCCATACTCATCATTTTGACCTACAGTCAGTGAAATAAGTCTCTAACACCCTAAGCAATATAAACATTCCTGTTATTTATTGTATACAGATTAGAATGGAAGAATAGAAACAAGAGCAACCACGTTGTCACTCACTCATTACATTTAAATACGATCATTTTATTTTTAAAAAATGATAAAACATAATCTAAAAGACTACTGCGATCCTCAACGTGGCTCAACCCAGACGTCGCTCTCGAGTGTGCCGGCTTCCTCACAGGCGTCGGCTTGGACGCCACGGTGATGGTTCGCAGCGTCGCCCTCCGGGGTTTTGATCGGGTACGTCTCTCACAGCCTGCGCGTTCGAAGATCTGCAGTTTTGTTGGGTTTTTTTTTTTTTTTTGTGTCCATTTTAAAAGCAGACGACCCATTTCACTTTGTGCAGCAAATGGCGGGTCTTGTGACGGATTACATGGAAGCTTACGGGACCAGGTTTGTTTGGAGGTCCGTTCCCAGGAGAGTGGACAGGCTCCCGTCGGGATCCCTGCAGGTGACGTGGAGTGACACCGAAACCGGCAGGGAGCACCAAGACACCTACGACTCGGTGTTATGGGCAGTAGGTGAGTCCTTCTGCTGCCGGAGGCTTTTACAGCATCTGTCTTTGATTGTGTGTTGCCATCCTTTCAGTGCAAATCCACAAGAACGTTTCATCTTTAAGTTGACACATGGCATCATGATCCAAAACCAGTTTAAAGATGACTTCTTCTTTTTTTTTTTTTTGATTCACACACATCCTTTACACCTAAAGCTTTTATTATTCAGCTTCAAAGCTTCAGTATGAAACCGCAAATAAAAACATAAATAAAAATGTACATATTTGTTGAAACTGTCTCTGTTATGTCAGTATGATATGAAGCAACCTGCTGCTTAAGAAAAGCTTCCCCACAGCATGATGCTTCCACCATCATAATTCACTGTGGAGCAAGGAATCTACGATCTTTGTATATAGAGGTACTTCTGCCCCGAGTTCAGCTAAATAAGTTATTTACAGCCAAAAATGTTACCTGTTTAACAAAAGAAAGAAAAAAGTACTTTTTGACAGCTATCTGCTGTGGGGAAATTGGAAAGATGTTCCATTTTACTTCAATGTTTGGCTTTAAAATAAAGAAAGCCTATAACATTTCCATAAGCTCTCATCAGATGTTTTTGGAAAATTCTGTTTGAAAAGCACATACTTCCAACCAGACGACAAGAAAACCGGAGCTAAAAGACAGAGCTGAAAACGGTAGTGTCTTTCTGTGGAAAAATGAGAAACTGATAAAAGCTGCATCTGTCATATCTATATTTAGATATAGATATATCACGTTTTAGTATGAGCTTTTGAAGCGACAATCATTAAGAGGCAATGTGGAAGGTCGAAGGTCGCTGCCGTTTGTAACCTGACCTGTGCAAATGTGGAAAAAAATGAACAGGGCAAAGCCTTGTGTCATTTCCCGCTGATGTTACAACGTTCCCCTGAAATAAAACATTTGTGTGAGTCTGTTGTCTCCTTCCACCAGCTCCTCTGTCATCCTTAAAAAGTGCAGCGTCAGCGGGTAGAGCGTGAATCAAGCATGAAAACAAAGCAATAAAGCCGGAGTGATGGGAATAGGCAGGGGAAGTGTCGCTCGCTCACTGCGGGCTCCCCGGTGGGAGCGGGGCAGGATGGAGCAGGATGCACCCAGGCGCGGGTCACCGCGTTCCCCTCTTTGTTCTCGCTCTGTGCCTTCCTGCCCCGTGCCAGCTCCGCGGAAACCGGCCTCGCATCTGTCACTGCCCGCCGGGCCCGCGCCACCTCTGCCCGCCGTCACCTGCGCCCGTCTTCCTCTTTCTCATCTGTCCGTTTTCTGTTGTCCTGTCATTTCTCCTGTTCCCAGGCAGCAGAATGATTCACAGTGGACGGGGACATCTGTCAGGGTTGTTTGTGTGGAACTCGTTTAAAAGCAACACTTCCCAAAACTCGACCGTGAGGCTTTTGTTTCATTTTAGGGCATTAAGAGACATTCAGGGGGAACGGCCCAAGCCCGACCCAAAACCGAAATTCTGTCCGGGTCGGACCAGAATCATGTACTTGATGGTTGTGTTGGGCTCAAGCTTCTGTGACACATTTAATAAGCCTGCAATACGTACGGCACAGAGAAACCCAACATTTAGAATCTACAACATTAAGTTACTATGGTGTAAATAGAGGAGTAGATGGTTTAACCTGTTGAGGAAATAAAGTAAGTACAGTAGGGTGCAGAGGGTAATCAGATTATGACAAGCACAGCGCACTGCATGCGCGTTCGGCCCCGTCAATCACGCATCCCAAACAATTTGCGCTTGCCTCACTTTGCGGTCGCAGCAAGCAACAGGATGGAGCTGGAAAATGTTAAAAACTACTAATGGGACAAGATACACTGCTAACCTAAATGTTGGCGTAAAAACAAAAGCAGCAAAATCTTAATTAAAATGACATGTCTGATTTAATTCAACCTCTGGCCTCTAAAGTTGTTCAGTCGACTCAGACACGACGCCTTTTTAACTTTTAAACTCTATTGTAAGAGAATTACTGCTCGGGCTGTGTGACCCTGCAGCTGAGATGGTGTTCCGTCTTCCCTGCCGCGGCCCAAGTCCCACATCAGCACCACCAGAGACACTACTTTTGAGAGAAACCTTGCGACATTTCAACCTGTGTGAGATACTGCATCGACTGTGCTTCCTGGATTCATGACATACAAGCATTTAGTTAAATACTTGTGGAAGTCGTATTTCAGAAGTTTTAAGGGATGTTTTTATCAATAGATTGTGCCGCAACCGGCCGTATGAGGACATTCGTGATCTTGATTTGGCCCGAAATGGAAACAAGTTTGACGCCCCTTCTTTAGGAGATATAAATAACAAATAGAATCGTTATCTCGCATAACCTATTTGTAGGTTCCAGACTATCGAACACATTTTTCTGTTTCATCTCTTGGACGTGAAAGTAGTTTTTCTTTGTTCCGCTTTGCAGACTTTGTTACAGCAGCTTCCTCTGTCCTGCCGTAACTCGGCAACATCTATATGAAGTGGAGGTTTTAGTTCCCATAAGGCTCGGTGAGAACCGGCAACAGTGCGCCGCGCGCGTCTTTGATGTACAGGAGTTACAAGCACAAGGCCACTTCCCTTTGCTGTGGCCTCCGTCGAGGAGCCAGACTGGGGTCCCGGGGCCCCTGTGGATCTATTAAAGGCCAGAGGGTAGCGGGGGACAGCATCACCACTGTCTACCACATCCTTCTAAATGGCTGCGCCTCCCTCCACCTTTTCCCCCGCTCCTTCCTGACCCCGCGGCCGGTCTCCGCCTGTCCAGGTGTGGCCACACAAACACGGCAGGAAACAGAACATTTCCAAGCTTTCCTGTCTGCGTAACGATGGTGGACACTTCAGTCTCCTCCCCCGCTGGCCTCTACCCTGCCAAAGGATGTCATTAAAAACCATTTCCTTATTTTGAAAGGGTATTCGCCTCTCTGTTTTATACTAGAGTCGACTTCCTAAAAAGATTAGGTTTGTGTAGAAGTTCCTAAAGCTTCCCAAATGGCCACTTGGGACTCGGCCCAGAACGCAGTCAGCCTCACAGTAACTGTACGCAATAAAACCCGTCGCTCTTCTTTCATGTTTTATTTAAGTTACACATTAGAAAATGTTTTTGACACATTTTGGTCGCGAGAATGTACCCGGCACAGATGATGACCAAAAAAAAAAAAAAAAAAAGAAAGTTTTATGGTTGGTTCTGATCCAGAACTAGCAGAGACTCGATACAAAACCGTGTTCAGAAGAAATCAGTCGTCATTCAATAAGGCGACTGCAGCTGCTACACTGTCGAAATGCAACACACATTTACTGACGGTGCTGATGAAGTTTTGGGCTGACTCTCATCGCCTTGTGTTAGACTGTATCAACAACGTATATTAGGTTTTGTTTTCAATGAAAGTCATGCAGATGTGCATCACTGCTGCATAGCTTAATTCATAGTATGACATAATTGGTGGAGTTCTAAATAGACACACTATTGAATCACTTTATTATCGGTATACGATGTTTTGCAGTTGTTCAGAACAATACGCAGTGAGGGAGCCTTAAACGCCAACCAACCAACCAACCAACCAACCAACCAACCAACCAACCAACCA
>VMRN01000034.1:2712348-2731606 GCA_010277015.1 Poeciliopsis turrubarensis
AAAAAAAAATATATATATAAATAAAAATATAAAAAAATATATAAATATATATATATATATATATATTTTTTTTTTTTATAAAGCACACGCATCATTATCAAATTCTAAACTTGGCCCATTTTTAAGTTTCTTCTTTCATTTTTGTGCACCATTACTGGTATGAATAATATTTTTTTTGCAATAAAATAAAGATATTCCTAAAGAAGTAGGAAATAAACGCACAAACACCGCATTAAACCAACGGGGAAACACACACACACTCGCTCACAGCACCATTCCCAAGTCAGGCCTCATTGGTGTCGTCGCTTTGAAGTCGTCGGCTGCTTGTTTACTGATACAAATTAGCAGGTTGGCAGCCTTTGGAGGAGCACAGAGCGTGGCAGGCTTTCTGGGTGGTGGGTCCTGCCTCTTCAACACAACAGTCCAGCTCTTCTTCGTCCGTCCGTCCTGCTCAACACCCAGACAGTGAAGGAATGCTTTCAGATGGTCTCATCAGGTGGAAGGTCCTGCGTCACGAAGTAAACGAACCTCTTGAGGATGGTCTTCAGGACCTGTCCTCATGTTCCTTTGAGGACGACATTTAATTCGGGGAAGGAAAACTAGTTTCTTGTTTACATCTTTAGTTACATGCAATGTTGTCACATTTGAATTTCTTTCACTGAGTGCGTTGTTTTTCACTGTAAGTGAGAAAATTGTAACATTTTCACAAAGTTGCCAAAATTATATAATAGGATGCTGACCTACACATTGGATTCTGATTACAGGCATCCTGATGTCGCCCAGAAACAGGAATCTGCTTCGTACAGAGGAGTGTGTTCAACCAGCACTGACCTCTGCAGCTTCTTAGAGGTGTGAGAATGACACTCTCCCGTTGACTGCTTTCTATTTAAAGTTATATTTGTGTGTGAGTTTGTACGATGTACAAAAGCATTTGGCTTAGTGTAACTCCCCAAAAAATGAAGCTGATTTGCAGCTGCAATGAGGAAGAACTTTCATAAAAACCTTTGGTGACGTTGTGTCACATCTCCGATTTGAACATCTAAAGATGTTCAAATAAGAACACCTTTAGATGTTTTTCTGTTCCTATTGTCCAAGCAATAAAAAAAAAAAATGAAATGCATTAATTACACTACATGCTGTCGACTGTTTGATTTCATCTGAAGGCTTAGACTCTCTTGGACTGAAATATTCTAGCACCCCCTTTAGGCCAGTTTGTGAACTTCTGAAAAAAATTGAAATCTACTAGTTTTGCCACAAAAAAAAAAAAAAGAAGAAAAAAAAGAAAAAAAAGAGCTTGAGTAAGCAAGATGCAAGAGGGTTTTTGACTAACACATGCATGTGTGTGTGCGTGTGTGTGTGTGTGTATTGTGTGAGGTGTGGCTACTTTGAAGCTTGATCTTCACTGAGGAAAGGAGCTATCTGCCCCTCACCCAGCTAACCACTGCACTACTTCCACCCTGTCACTCCCCCAGTAGTTTGTGTCAGCCGTCACTGTCAGTCAATGAGTGGTCTGTGTGTGTGTGTGTGTGTTGTGTTTGTGTGTGTGTGTGTGCGTATGTGCGTGTGTGTGTGTGTGCGTGTGCGTGTGTGCGTGTGTGTGTGTGTGTGTGTGCGTGCGTGTGGGATGGTGTGCACTGGCGTAGGCTGAATAAACAGGTTTCGAGTTTCCTCTGAAGCGTCTACAATATTATTCCTTCCAAATAAAATAAGGAAATATGTCACACAGATGAAAGTAGCACATTACTTGATAGGATGAGATCACATTGGTCAAAGAGGATTGCAAAGAAGGGTTGCCATGAAAACTCCACAAACACGAGTTAAACTCAGAGCGCTGCCGAGGTTTTGATAAGTAAAAACAGTAATCATCCTTCGCTGCTAGAAAATGCAGGGTTTCGTTTTACACCCACACGCCAGCCCATCGCAACAGTTTTTATTGTTTTCCTCCACAAACTTGAATTAAGGGATTTCAGGCCGAACAAATCGCCATTTATGGTTCCACCGATTCCCAGACGCGACGCTGAGTTACTACACACTAGCAGTTTGTCTCACGTCGAACTAATCTGAAACTTTTCTCCCTGCTGATGTCACCTCTGCTTGTGTTTTTGTTCTCGTGTTGCCAAAAGCCTGAGAACAGGGACGAGTTCCTACGTGCACCCGGTTAGCAAACAGCTGTAAACATTTGGAAGCAGCGGTAAAGACTCAAATTCAACGTTTATCAGATGGATGGTTGGGTCAGTATGGAACTGTGCACATTTTTACGTCTTTTTCCAGAAAAAACTTGCAAAAATATTTCATTTCAATTCCGTACTTTGTTGGACTTCATAGGAAACCCACAGAACACTGGACCTCTGGTACTGCTTGGTTCTGCTGCGACCAGAAATATTCAAGACTTTCTCTAAAAACGCTTAGAACTGCCATTTTACACATCAAGTATACCATAATTTGCATTAATACAACAATGGAAACCATCTCAGCACAGCGACAGCTAACACCTGCAGCGTCCCTTATCTTGAACATCAATATCGTTACATTTGCTCCACAGAAAAGTCAACAAACAGATAAATCTGATCAACAAACAGGAGTTTTCCATTGTAAGCGGTACAAACATAACGCGAACCTTGCGATCGCTTCAATTGTGATACCAACATTGCGTTTTGGTCGGCAACATTCGTCGTTTAACCTCCTCGGAGCGCCTTTGGTTTTGAGCCTCAGGCTTCTATTCTGAAGTTTCTGCTGTTTCCTCAACTCTCAGTCTGTTTCCCACCTCCCCCTAGTGCACTGATTTATCCCCTGCTATGTTTTCCCTGGCCCACACGGCTCAGGAGTTTGCCCCAGCTCAACTCATCCAGAACCAATGTCTTTTGGATCCAGTTAAATAAATGGCCCTATAAATTTGCTCCAATAATAAGTCCGGGTGCTGCTGGAATGTGTGGCGGCTTGTCGAGGATGGGACCGGAGGGCTGGTGAAAAAAAATCCCTTCGAACCAGTGACAGGGATAACTTGGGACAGTGTGAGAAACAGTGAATGTGTTGTAGACGATTGACAGTTTGTGTGTGTGCGTGTGTGTGTGTGTGTGTGTGAGATTTATCCACTGGGACTCACAGATAGAGTGGGCAAGAGGGAAGGAGAAGGACAGGCGGTGGATTCTGGGCCCTTGTCCATTTCTCTACCTTGAACGAGACCTTAGGGACACTTTAAATCAGCCCACCCAAAGACACACACACCAATCAGGGCTCTGTCAGACCCTCCTAAAACGAGACAAGTCCGCCATGATTGCGTGCGTTCCCTCTGCAGATGGACGAGATGGTTTTCGTCAGTTCTCATGTCTCACTTGCCTCCGCATCGACAATGAAGTGAAGTATTTTTGACTCTGTTGTACAAGATGCTCACTATGGTCGCAGCTACTCTCCTCAAAAATGATCACGATGTCAGAATAAATGTTAAGCCACAATCCTCAAAAGTTTTCAATCTCACTACAAGTTGAAGTTGTTTTGCGAAACCGTTTGAGGTTCGTTGGAGAATATTAAGGCACAAACAGAACCGTCAAGCACAAGAGATGAAAAGCAGGTGAGGGACAATGCTATGTAGCAGTTTAAGGCCGGAATAGGTTATACAACAATATCTAAAGCGCTGAATATCTGAAATAATAATAATTTTTAAAAAAGCGTGCCATATAGGAAAACTAGGAAACGTGTGAGAAAGTTACTTTTATCAGATTAGACCAAGCTGCTCTGTTTCTTTTTCGTCTGCATAATAGCACCGCATTAAGCATGAAGCCGACACCGTCCACCACCCTGAAACATGGTGGCGACAGTATCATGCTGTGGAGGTGCTTTTCCTCAGGGGGCACAAAAGGCTGCTGAGAGTTTTTAGGGAGTTGAACAAATCTAAGGAATATTAATACTTTTGCAAAGCGCTGTAAGCTGCATCCTAATTTCAACAAGTTCACACAGAGTTATGAATTCAGAACGTCAGACAATGTTCAGCTAAATCTATTCTTATAGTTGGTACCTACAATTAATTCCTACAATTAATTCATTAAACCAGACATTTACATCAGCTAATACAGTTTGAATACGATACAATGCTTGGTCACACAGACAATCTTTGACAGAATATCTCTCTCTCTCTACATATATATATATATATATATGTAAATATATATATATATATATATATTAGATCATATCTGTAATGGCGGATTCATTTTTCTGCAAAATGCATTCCTCTTCTGTTTACACTTCACATCCAAAACTGAACCACCTAACCTGTTAGCATGATGATAGAGTAGCACTTGAACTCTGACCTGACTGTCCAACAAACATGCTCTTTACAGAAGCAAATGACATTTTTTGTTGTTGTTGTTGTGCTTTGCTTCCACCGCAGTCTGTGTGTTCGCCTTCATCTCATTTCTCAGCTCTAAAAGCGGGCAGCTGGCTGGCGGCATGTGAGAAAAATGCCTGACCGCTTCGCGAACCAACCCCACGGTACAAGCCTCTGTGGGAAAAGGGGCAGCTCAGTATTTTTCCTCCCACCTACAGAGGGACGTGCTTAGCGCGAGGGCCTGGGAGAACCGGCTTTACATTCACACCGCAGCCCATTGGCAGCAGTGATTTAAAAAAAAAAAACACACACACAATTTGTTTCATTTACTGATTTATTTCAAGTCATATAATTGAAGAAAATCAATGTTGAACCCCTTACAAGGTAATGGGAACTATCAAGAATATATATATATATATAACATAAGCAGCGATGTGCGTACAGTACAAGCAAGCATTGATCTAATTCATGCTGTCATTGTTATGTGATGCGGACTGTATTTATATATCAACAATATGTTTCACTCAACAATGCAGTTAAACTGATGCAAAATAACCCTTTGAATATAATGGCGTGTCAAACACATCCCCTCCGCCTGGTACTGTAAAACAAACACTTTGCAGTTGACGTTGAAGCTGCAGTATGTGAGAATGTTTTTCTTTTTACATATTGGTTTAAAACTGTCACCATGTTGTGACAGTTTGAGATGGTTAACCTGGGAAAAGATCAATATCCTCCTGAGCCTCTATTACCGTCGGAAGAAATGCACCAAAAACAACCAACAAGAGCCAGAAAGCAGGTCTTAATTCTGCCAATCAACCCTATATGCTCACCGCTTAATGTGCTAATGGCGGAGAAATTAACCCTAACCCTAACCCTAACGGCTTAATGTCACAGGGAAACCGTTTATCCACCATCATACGTGGCGATGCTAACTAGCATTAGCATTCCTAACAGGAAATTCTAGCCCTGAGATTGTGTAGCAGGCTATTGGTCTCACACCACTGTCACAATATAGTAACAGTTCTAAACTATATTTTGTGTAAATGTTAAAATACTGCAGCTCTGAGCTGCAGAAAGAAGTTCATATGACAGCTCCGTGGCAACATGAAGGAGGTGGAGCGTTCCCACCCCCCCAACACTGAGCACACAGCCCTCACTCCTTCTGCCCTGTCCTGCTCTGGAGCTGAGTGACTGGTCCACTGTGTGAGACCAGTGACCCGTAACCCATTTAGTGCCTTAAATCGCTGTCCCCTGCTCCCCCTCCAGCCCCCAGCTTCACCTCCACCTCTCTCCACTACCACACCGCTAACCTCATGCCCGACTCCTTCAGATGGTGACAAATCACCTTCGGATCCGTTAAAAAGGCCGCCCGGACCCCCAGCCTCCGCCCCCCTCCTCGCCGCCTTGCCCCGTCCGCTCACAGAGAAGATCCTTCAACCTGAGACGAAGCAGCGGGCATAAACAACGCTGCCCAACACCCTCTTCATCTCGCACCCTCATATCTGTGTTTTGATCAGACTTACACGGGGGGGAAAAAATAAACATTGTTTGAGCAGGATGTTGACAGATCAGGTGGGAGAAGGGGGGACATTTATCATTCGGAGATCCGATACCGTTTGGTGCGCGAGGGTCTAAACTTGTGTGCACGTTGCATTTATGTTGCACGAAATGATCCGTCTGAGTGTGTTTGCATACCTGCTGCCTGGATTGGTCGGCGTGTGCGCATGTGTGCGCATGTGTGTGTCTGGCTGCCAGGTGAGGCGGTAAATCTATCATTCCTGCTGCGTTTACCTACCACTTCACAGAGCTGTATGTCCAATGTAAACAACGTTCATCACTGCATGTAAATGAGCTTCTATAACTGCGGCCTGCACAAAGGCTCCATTCACCCTCGGTGCCGGCTTTTACCGGGGAAAGTGAATCTTACATCTGGGATTACAGGCTTATTCCTGACTCTTTATTGTTCTTTTTCTCTCTAAAGATTCTTTTTTTTTTTTTTTTCTTCAAACTGTCAGGTTGTAAACAGGATTGCGCTCCAAGGCCAACATTAAACAGTGAATGAGTGTTGTGACCAACACCATTCCACATAAATGTCGTGCTTCTACCTTGGCAGCTCTTCAGTGAGTGCAGGAGACGAGATTTATTTCTTCCCCACCTTCTCTCCTCCTTATCTCCCCTTATTTCCTCTTCTTGTTACTCTTCGCCTCCCCCCCCCCCCCCCTTTTTTTTTTTTTTCCCCTCCTCTCGTTCCTGCCTCCTGTCGAGGAGGCGACCGTAGGCATAAATTACAAGCGGCGATGCTCAGGTTTAACTACGCAAGCTGTAGTAACTACTGGATTTGTTTCGTCCCGAGATGATCCTCTGCCAAATGCAACCAACGAGCAGATCTTCACGCCGAGCGAACGCAGCACGTGCTGTTGTAAATTACTCCCCCACTGGGCGTCAGGACAGATTTATAGGACACTAATAAGCACTATCTCTCAAGCAGATAGCACTACGAGACTCTTGTCTGTGCATGTGTGCGAGGGAGACGGTGAATAGGAAGGGGGAGGAAAGGAAATGAGAAATTTCCATTTGTCAAGCAAGATTTAGGTAAGAATATTTAATGGACAACTGTCGGGATTTGCTTGGGTAAACCAGAACGCGGCGTCTTAGAACCAGTATGCACAGGGAAAAGACACAGAGAGAAGCAGAGCTTACTTCAAATATAATCCCAATAAAAACACAGAGCCAGCTGCATCACCGTGCAGTGAAAAAGTCCTCCAAGTGAAACTGTGAGGTCAAAGGGCGCCGATATGATGACAAGAGTACGGTGCGACTCCACTGAGTGTGTGTGTTTTTGTTTTGGGTTTTTTTGTACTCGTTTACAAAAAACAAAACAAAAAAAATATGCCTTACTAGTAATAAATTGTAGGCCTGGTTAACCAGACACAGACCTTGATTTGAAAGCATACACCCTGTGTAACACGTCCTCCAGAAAACCCAAACTTAACATGTGGCGAACTTAATTGGAAACTTTGAATAGACCATTTTTATGTTTGAACCTCGGTTCACCGTTCATCTTTTATCCATTTTAAAACAAAGGAACATATGTTTACGGTATGGAAACACTAACTTTCTTCAGCGATCAAAACTACTGTGTGTGTGTGTGTGTGTGTGTTTAATGACACACATTTCGACAATAAATAAATAAAATCAGCCAAATATCATGGAACAAAGAATAACTTTCAAAGTCATATTGGCCTTTTCCATCATGAATCCCCATCCACAATAACTTTCAACAACATGACAATAAATAGATTACAGCATTTTAACAACATAAAAAAAAAACATTTTCCTTCAAACATATACTTAAATTTCTCATGGCCGACATTTGAAATTAGAATGAGATTTTATGTTTGTGATGAAAAAGGTCATTTTGACTGATTTATGGTGATTAAAATCAGAGTGTGCAGAAGACTCGCTCAAGATAAAATGAATTTACTGATCTGTTAGGAGGATTAAATATGTTTGACGGGAAATACGTCAATTTAGATCGTTTTCAGATGTTTAAAAGCAAACACAACCCTTTGATCTTAGACGTTCAATATAATCCTAAGGAAAGATGTATCGCCAACTCAATCCCAGGTTCCACTCACCTGTTTCTCCTCCTCCTTCTTTTGTCTCTTTCTTTTCTTTTTTATTACGTCCTACTTTTCTGCACTGAGTTAAAAGTGTAAAAAAGAGGGAAGGGTCCTCTTCCCTCAGAGTTTTTATCTCATTTCATGAAGAGTAAAAGAAAGTAGGAACATGAGCTGCGAACAGTTCAGGTTTGGATTCCTAATTGTTGCTTCAGTCGCTCGAGACGTGAGACTCTGACTTGGGCCGAAAGACTTGAAACACAGGAGACTTGAGACGTGGGAGAAAGATGACGTGTGAACGTCTCTGGATCCCGCCAAGTAGGACATTTACTCTCAAAAACAGCTGGGCTTTTGAGAATAAAATCTCAGCCGTCTCAGCTGTGTGACTGACTCCTCTTTCTCGGAGAAGCACCAATCAAAACGATTTGCTTTTAAATTCAGAAAGATGTGTGTAAGTCAAGACATGTTTCCTGTCAGCGGTGCTGCTTCCACCTAAGAGCTGTGTTTGACAGAGCAACAATACCACGACATCTGGCTGAAGAAACTTGCACACAGCAAGAAAGACAGCTAATATGCCGATGTTTTGATTGTGTGGATGTTCCTCCGTTTGTGCCTTTTTGCCCCTTATTGTTGTCTCTGTGTGTGTTCACCTGTGACAGGGGCTATTCACTAGATGGAGATGAGCTCATGAGGGTGGGTCCCACCGAGGGATTGGTGAGTGTATCTCAAATCCAAGGTTAATCCTGGCCTTTCACTCTGGAGAGTCTAGTTAGCAGAAAGCGTGGTGGGTGGGTTTGGACGGAAGAGGCAGAAATGAGAAGCGTGGTTGGACTGCGCTTTTGTGAAAACGCTGGGTGGAAATATGATCCTTTTCCATTGCAATGTCAACGCTTTAACATTTAAAGACGCAGGGTGAAGTGCAGATAATACATCTAAGTTTTGTAGCTCAGTAACTTACTTTTCATTTTTAGCCCTAACCGTAACCTCAACCCCTACCCCAACCCCAACCCTAACACTAACATAACCAGTGAGGTTTTCAAAATTGCAAAAAACAAAAAAAAAAAGGGAAAAGTTTGACATTTTCACTAGAAATGAATAAATACATTGGGTTCCAAAAATATTCATATCTCTATAAACTTTTTCACACTTTGCCACATGATTTATGTGATAGCACATCACAAAGCACTGCATTGGCACGATGTTGAAAAAATAGTCACGTATCAGTTTCATCATCACTGGTGCACTAACATCTTGGGGAAAAAAACGATTGTATTCCACGTTTTATGTTTTTTTTTTCTTTATTTAAGACAATGTTAACCACTAACCATAGAAAGGTGTGTTGAAGTACAACTGCTTTCCAGTGTGAATCACCGGATCAATAAATACCTTCATATTCCCCGAAAGAAGAGCTTCTGTGTCCAGAGTGTCTCCTGAAGAGCCTCGGGTGTCCCCACAAAGGTTCACCAATAATCAATGCACCCTACAATGTGTTTCAGGCACCGCCGTGACAACCGCTGTTGTTTTTGAGCATAGCAGCTGGCGGGCTCCCCTGTGGAAACGCTTTAACCTCCGGGGCTCCACACTGGATAACAGGTCATGGCTAAAGAAGGGTCTCCAGTTTTGATGATCTACAAAATCTATTTCCAGATGTAAATAAACATTTGACACACAGGTGAGGATGGAGGAGGAGACTAGAAGACAGAGAAGAAGAAAGGATAGGTTGGAGCAGCTGGGTAGCTGTAGCGCTACAGATGATGCTAAGGCAACCAGAAAAAAACTGAATCAACCACAAGGGGGTAACAAGTGTTTTTAACATGCTTAGGTACAAAATTAGTATGATTTAATTTTATAAATAACAGAGAAATTGATCAAATCGAGAGAATTTCCGAGCGCAAACGATTCCATTCTGGGCAAAAACTAACAGGAAGTGACTCGATAAGCCTTGCCAGCAACTACTTTGTGTTGGTCTGTTACGAAAAAAAAATCTGAGTCATACACACTGAAGGATTTTTTTTTGTAGCATTGCATACAAGTGAAGGGTATGAGTGCTTTCACAAGGCACCGTGAACGGCATGAGCGGTGGGCTACACAGGCCTGCAATCCGTGGGAGCTTAAAGAAGCGGGAGGGTTTTGCTCCCACACACATCTGAGCGTTAACCCATGTCACACATCTCTGAACTGCGTGCTGCTCACACACTTAAGACACTGACAAAAAAAAAAAAAAAGTGAGAATCCGCTAGAAAATGATCAAATCCACCCTCTGAGGTTTATTTCCCTGCTTCCCAGAGTCTCTTTCTCTCCGTTGCCTGCTTTGACTGATTGTTCCGCTGTGTTTTCGTCAACAGAGAATTCCACAGGAAACGAAAGTAATTAAGAAATATCGATGCTGGATACATCTATTTGCTTTTCCAAAATGATCATTAGCAAAATGTGGCTGCGGTCATTCATCACTGTACAGAGGCACTTGGCGTCAGATCCACATACCCGCTGCTGGCCTATCCCAACATTTTTCTTGGTGATGACTTCATTAGAGCCCTTTGGTGTCCTGTAAACATGTGTCTCTCTGGGAGATATGATATAGCGGCTGGACTAACTGTTCATCAGTCTTCCATACACGTGTTAAGGCATAACGTCCCAGAGCAATTCACGGAGGTGGCCAAAGCGCTGGAATCACTGTGACAAGGGCTTTCATTTGGTCCAGTGATAAGTTTGTGTTAGGCCTGACGACACGTTCGCGGAGAAATATGAGGCAATTAGTGATGTTCCTCTCAGGAACAACATTCAGCAGAACATCAGTCACGTAGAATGAGAGAAGAAAATGTGACATCATTAAAATACACAGTTTCTGCAAAGATAAATAGTCTGTTCTCATTTTAGGAAATGTGAAATTCCTCCAGCACAGTGTAACCCCTTCAGTACAGTAGGCTACTGTAAATGTAAAAACCGAACTATGCAGCCGTTCGTGGGAAGGTTGCGTGTTTTTAAGTATCACACGTCAGGCATTTTTGTGCAAGACATAACGTGCCGGGGGGTCATCTATGTCATTCGAAATTCACTTTGATTCACTTGCAGCAGATTCAAACAGACGGAGGCAACAGGGACGCAGGCTGATGACGGGCTGTATGTCGACCCGAAGTGGCTGTGAAATGAAGGCGCATCTTCTGCTCTTGATGGATGATCGTGACTTATTTGGCCTCTCTTGTTTTGAAGTACGTCCTGCATTTCAATCCTCAATCGGTTCCTCGTTTAATGAATTCTCATGTAACAGCACGTCCAGATATCTGTACTTTGGTCTCATCTGTTTCCCAGAAGCCTCGCGGGTCATTCAGGTGCAAATATTCACACCTCCATCATGCTACCGTACTGCTTTAGGTATTCAGATCTGCGCTCCAGGCAGTCTGCAAGTTGGAAGCAGCAGGCCTTCAGCAACTGGTCCAAATGCAGATGCGTCTCATACAGCTTGTGATTTATGTCTGTTTATTGTGTTCATGTGTGCAAGTTATTGAGATGTTTCTCGTTTTCTAACAAATACTGCGACAGTGACTCAATGTCCCCGATTTTCACTGACGTTTTGAAACATGGCAAGCCAGGCGATCGAAAGAATCAAAACAGCTTCAATGTTGTTTTGGTTTATTTAATTCGAAAGTTCCATCTTAATGCCTTCAACAATGATGGCGAAAATGCTCTCTTGTCCATCAGCTTTGCAAGTTATTAAGCCATTGAGGACATCTGCACAGCGGGGAATAGTCAACGGCAAAAGAAAAAAATAATTTTCTACTGCACCTGTGTGCTTTCAGGGAAACCAGGAGGCAGACTTTCAATAAATCCCAGAAAAGTTGGAAACAAAGTCGACTTCTGGCTGAGCTCGTGTCCTGCTAGAGAGACGGATGAGAACCAAAAAAACCGGTTCCACAAGCCCATCAATCCTGACACCGCCTGAACCCATGTCACTTACGAGATAAACAAAAGTCTTCATCTATTTGCACAAGCCGTCTGCGCGAGTTCAGCTTCAACCTTTAATTCCTTTGCCGAATGCATTAAGAGCAACAAACAAAAGGGGAGGAAGATCACAGTCTTTGTGAGATGGCTGCTGCTGTTTAGCGCCGCAAACTAAACGTTTCAAGTTGAGTCAACTCGTCTCCTCGCTGTTGGTGTTTCCTCCTAGTTTAGGCCAAACGCTGCACATGCGGCAAAGGGAGTCTGGGGAACAGCTTAAAAGTTTAAAGACACTGCAACGCGACGCTTTTGCAGTGAAAGCCGCGCTCATAAATCAGTCGCAACAGCAACCAGTAGGAGAGGTGTTTCAAACGATGGAATCAGGAAAGAGTGAATCATTGCTGTTAATAGAGTTAACACCTGATGAGACGCTTAAGAACAATTTAATGGTATCCACTTAAAAAACAAGATCTGTCACATCCCAGCGCTGCTGGCTTTCGGTTTTGCAACTTTGCGCATTTCTGCTCATATTGTTTGGGCTCTTCTGGATGAAACTGTAAAATCATCGTAAATGCAGTTAGAATAACACATTTTATATCAAATCTGTAAACTTAGTGAACATTTTGGTGTCATTCACTAAGGTGAATAACAATAAGAAAAGCGACAAGGCAGTGGAAAAAAAGAAGAATAAAATTTTGTCACCTGTTGCCACTTGCAGCATCCCACAGAGGAAGTTACGGAGCTTGTTGTCTGCAGAAAAGCCACCAAATATGTTGTGTCGTTTCTTTAATTCCTACAAAAACAAACACACGATTTGAACACGCCGAGACGAAATCGTAAATCGAGAGCACCCTGCGCGTTTTTTGGGACTTTGATAACAGTGGGTGAAAATAAATCAGACCTCGTATTCAGAGGCAAAGGCTTTATTTCCCGCTCCAGGTAAAGAGAAGAAAAGATTGACCGTAACGTGCCACGAGACCCGTCGATTGGCGGGTCTTCGTCGACCTTTCCTGTCGTTGACCCGACGTCCCGAGTG
Organism: Poeciliopsis turrubarensis; assembly: GCA_010277015.1. Lineage (NCBI taxonomy): Eukaryota > Metazoa > Chordata > Actinopteri > Cyprinodontiformes > Poeciliidae > Poeciliopsis > Poeciliopsis turrubarensis. The sequence continues at coordinate 2,725,268 of VMRN01000034.1, forward strand.
ACCCCACGGATTCGGGGGAGAAGGCTGCTGGAAGGAGATCATCTGCGTCTGCTTTAGATCCCACTTCCTCCGCCGACTTCTCAGGAGGTCCGGTCAAGGCTGGCAGCCCCTCAAAGACGCCCTTCTTCTGCCCCTCGCCCCCAGGGAGGGCAGCCTCCGACATTTATGCAAAGTCAACAAGCCCTAATTGTAGGATCGGCTTACAAACTAAATTCCTCTTGAGCCCATTAACAACTGCAGTTAATTATAAGGCAGGAGGAGGGAGAGGGAGGGAGTTGTGCAGGACTGTGAGCGACAGCGAGAGGAGGCGATGCAGAGACTTGACAGAAGGAAAAGCTCCGTCACTGTCAGGATCCACCAGCTTGCAGCCGCGTTAGCCCTTTCTTTTTTTTTTTTTTTTTTTTCTTTCCAAAAGGACCTCCCAGACGAGTAAATCTCATCTTCATTGGCCTTTGTGCCAGGGATTTGCTCTAATGAAGGGGAGGATCAGAGTGGTAAATCTCACATTGTCAAAAAGACATTCAGGCAATTTTCCTTCAGCTTCAGTGTGGCAGGTTTAACAGTGGGATCCACCTCCCCTCTAATTACACCCATGGACAGCTGAGGGCACTTTCATGTAAAAACTAACACTGTCTGAGGAGCTCTGCTTCAAAAAAAAAAAAAAAAAAAAAAAAAGCACATCAAATTGCTCGCTGCTCTGCCTGCTGCAGACGTACAGAGACGGTAATCGCAACTTCAAATCAAGCCCCAAGAATTGCATTCGAAGAAGATGAGCCGTTTTCCAAATCCCCTGCCGCATTTTCCACTCGGATGCATGTCCCAGCAGCAGCTTTCAGCCTCACAAAATCTTATGAACCCACTGCGGTTTGACCGGTGTTTCTGCTGCTGCTGCTGCTGCTGCGTCTGCTGTCGTTGAGAGCCGAACTGGCTCCGAGTCTCGCTTATTGAATTCTCTGTTGACTTTTCGAAGGCCAGGCTGAGACGCAACCAACAGGTGCCGGTCTGACGCGGCACTGAGTGCTGGGACGTTCCCTTTGACCCTCAGAGGGAGAGTGGACAGCTGCAGCGTCTGGGTGTGGGGACACGTGTTGGTTCACGGGGCTACAGTGCCTTGTAAAAGTTTTCACACCCCTTGAGCCGTTGAGTATTTTGTGACGCAGCAGACCACGGACGTCGGCGTGTTTTGTCAGGAGCGCATCTCCCACAAAGAACACAAAGAAGCGCATGATTATGAGTGGAAGGAAAATATGTGACACGCATTAGCGTTCGAGTCCCTTTGTTGTCGTACCCTACATAAAATCCAGGCTGTGTGTTACTCAACCTCAGTCTAAATACAGCTGATTTGGGAAGGCTTTAGAGGTCGGCTCGCAAGCATTACCGAGCAAACAGCATCACGAAGACAAAGGAAGACGGTAAACATTTCAGGGGGAAAGTTGTGGAATAGTTCAAAGCAACATTCATCTGGAAAAAGGAAGGGCAACCGCCTGCAACTGCACCAAGACGAGGCTATCAAAATAAGCCGCTTTAGGACAACTAGAAGTGCGCTCTCCACTGATTTGGCCTTTTTGACAGATGAAAGCCATTGTTCAAGGGCTACAGAGGCGAGAAGCACCTCTATATATTTAAGAATGCTGTACATAGCATCAAGCACGTCAACCTCATGAAACATGACAGACATCACCCTTTTGGGGAAGGGAAGTTATTCCGAGTTGATGGGAAGATTTATAGATGGACACAAATGCCGGGCGATCCCGAGAAAAGGCTGCAAATTACTTTTCTCATTTCTTTTTTTTTTTTTTCTCTAATTTCTGGCTCCGAATGTCCAAAGCTGGCAGCAACATCTGTCAAATGACTTGCAGCAATAATGGCCAAAAAAGATGGTTCTACTTCTTTGTGCTGGTTTATAGCATTAAATCCTAATAAAGTAAAGCAGTATAAGTTTTGTGGTTGTGTTAAGTTTCAAAAACGTTTGTCTGCTGGGGGTGCGCCGGTTCCTCCGTGGACTTTTATTTTGAAGAATCAAAGCAGGTGGTTACACGTTGAATGAAGGAAAAGTTTCAGGCTGGAAAAGGCAACGTCTTCGCGCTCGGGCCTCAGTTTAACACCTTATAAACACGACGTAGATGGATAAAAACGATGCACAGTTCCATTGTTATTTCCTGCCCTGCACGGACTTGTCAGTGAAACGCCATCGATGCCCTTCATCATCAATTAAATTATCTGAGCAACATGCATTGAAAGTGCCTGCTTGTGCATAATCTGCTGAAGTCCAGTCCGGTCCGACCCAGCTGTTCGTGTTTATTTAAACTGCTGAGAGACGGCTGCTTTTCCACACGTTTCTGTCCTCTTAAACCGGCCACTCAGAAAAGTATTCACACCCCTCTTCAGCGACCTGGGTTCCCATTCTGAATTGTGTCTTTTTTTTTTTTTTTTACCCATGTGACAGGGCCAAGTTACCGTTTTGTTTTTAAGTTATGGTGAAAAAAAAAAAAAAAAGTTTTACTCTATTGAAGACATGCAGGACTTGGAGTACAATTCAAGAGATATCCAACCAAGTCCTTGGGCATGCTTACTTTGAACTTAACATCAAGAGATTAAGTTAGGAATAACAATCACAGCTACAGCACAGATAAACGACCAGAGGCCCTGCTTCAAAAGTTGATAAATGAGAGGCTTAAAAAATACGTTTGAATCACTGATCTTGTGATTCTTAGCTTTTTTTTTTCCTCCCCAAACTTTCGCACAGTTTACTGACACCCAATCTGTACTTGCCCCGTGTTCGCTCCAAGGACGGCCCAGCAACGTGTTTATGGTTTTACAACAGTGCTGTGATATCATCTTCAGCTGAACTGATCCCAGGAAAAGGTCAGAGATTAAAGGGGGGGGGGGGAGCGCACAGAATATTGTCAACGGGCGTTCAAGTGAATTTGAACCGTTTCGCTGCTGACTCGGGCTTTCTTAGAAATCTGAGAGAGCCGTGTTGCACAAACAAACGCGGCGCGGCAACTGTGTCTCGGGCAGCGCTAACCCTCCACGGCGAGGCTGCGCCAGCCTGGCAGGAACTGGGAAGCGTGCGAAGGACGGAGCGAGTTTCTGGACGTCTTTATTAGGACTCCCGAAGCAACACCAGAGCCAATTGCTGGAGCCCTCTCTCTGACTCCCTGCTCTTAACTTAGCTCACAGCTTTCACCTCACCCCAGTGTCTCGCTCCTGTCCAGCTGCAGACAACAAAAGCCCCTAACTATTCGGCCAGCCGGCCAGAGGGCCCTGCCAATCATCGTCTGCTTCTTCCCTTGCAGTGCTGCATGAGTCTTTCCATTGCATAAGTGCCACAAAGTACCTTCTGAGGTTAGACCAATAAACAGATTTAAAGCCCCACACGGTTTACCATGAGCCGCCTTCAGTTTGGTCACTATGTCGCGTCACTGAAGTGCACTTGCGAATGCTGTAGCTATAGTCTAAACAAATCATGATCATTAAGGCAGAACTGAGCAGCATGTGATCAGAGGCATGTTTAAGCCGGCATCTGTCATGCATACTGTCTTTTTGAGCGACTGCCTCGCAAAATGACTCTCACTGCCTTGAATTTTTATTTTATTTCATGTACATTTTACATATTTGGGATTTTACAATCCCATCGCCTCATCGCCTCACTGTGCAACTCCCCTCGATTCTCACCTCCAGGTGAGTTTTCAACCAATCGATGTGCAAGCGTTCCAGTCCCCAAGCCCTGGAAGCTGGGAGTCACTCCGTTCCTCCTCTTAATGTTTTCAAAAACATCTTCTGAAACAAAAACAAAAAACAAAAAAACGGAGAAGGAATTTGTGATTCTGCATTCGCATTCGCAGTTTACCTCAAGCATTCACATAGCTTGAGGTAAACTGCAGCTCCACGATGCCTCTGGGATTTCTTTCAACCTATAGAAAGAAGAAATAATAGTTGTCATGCCACTGGGATTTCCCGTTCTGGATTATGCGCGGCTAATCCAGAATTACCATCAGACTCTTGACTGCGACTCCTCTTTTGTGGTATTCCAATTTGCACTGTAAAATAATACACTCGTTTTAGAGAAGTCACAATAAGCAATGCATCATGGTTTTGTTTATGGGGCATCAGAGTGGAAAGGGTTAGAAACATGTCACCTTTTATTTCCCTGATGTTATATTATCCAACTGGACTGTATTTACTAATTACTTGTCCTGTAAAGCCAGTTGGTATCACAGTGCTTTATTTAGGGGTATCAGAGTAAAGGTAGCTCCTTGTTCCACGCTTTGCTGCGTTCAGAGTGTTTGGATCCTCTACTGATGGGAAACGTTCGCTCGCTGGAGGCGATCCGATTTTATCCAATTGCTAACATTTGCCCGTGACGTTTGCAACAAGTCTGCGACAGGAAGCTGAATACAAATGCAAACAAAAAAAACAATTCTTCACATTGTTATTTGTGAGATAACTGGAAAACCGTCACTTTCCTTCAACTTAACTATTACTGACCAACACGTGTTCGCCTCCCGCACAAAAACGACTGTGTGCCTAAGCAGCGTGGCGAAGCGACGGTAAATATTCATCATGTCAGATTTATTATCATTACCATTCTTTTTCAACAAAGGATTACACATGGTGTGAGCGAAGCTGCTGTTAATCTCCATTTACTCCTCATTTCTTTGAATCCACCACATCTGAAACAGCAACCAGTCGTCTCAGCGCGCCGGTTCTTTCAGATCCGACTGCAGCGCTTGTATGTTTGCACCTGTGCACACATTCGCCTCATATCTACGGACTTACAACGTGTTTTCTTTACCGCTGCTCATCAAAGGAAGATTTACTGAGCACACATTCTTGTGTTCGGCAGTTCCCGGCTCCACAATCTCAGGTACCGAACGCTCAGCGGCACGTTGCGGCGTCATGGTGTCATTAAAGGAGAAGAAAACATCACAAATTCCTTCTCCGTTTTTTTGTTTTTTTTTTGTTTTTTTTTTCAGAAGATGTTTTTGAAAACATTAAGAGGAAGGGAGTGACTCCCAGCTTCCAGGGCTTGGGGACTGGAACGCTTGAATATCAGCATCAGAAGCGTTTCCTCTATTTCAGCTCCTGTTCAGAATTTAAATTTCTACGAGCAAAGAACAATTCAACTCGGTTCGTTCGCGTGGCACCAACTCACGACGAGACGCTTTACAAAGGTAGCAGCTTCAGCTCAGTCACGCATTCGTTCCAGTTGGTTCCTAGTTATCAGACAATGAGATCACTTCATTTTCTCTATTAGTCTAAAATTGCAGCGAGTCATTCACTCCTCCTGTACAAGCAAGTAGCGACAGCAGATAATTGCTTTAGTGTCCTAATAAAAGTAAGAGAGATAGTTTGGGATACAAAAACGAGCGAGGTATTAAACAAATGTTTCCTCTAGATAAGTCAATTGAAGCTTATTTGTGTTTCACGTCTCGGCAAAAAGTCGGTTCAAATTGTTTCACGTAGCAAAAGCGCAGCACAACAATCAGTTACGAAACAGACTTTTAATTTTGCCAAGAGAGCAATCATCAAATATAGAAATGTTCTACTTGTTTTTAATCAGAGGCAGTTCTCAGCAGATGAGGTTTCAAACTCAGCGTTTTGGTGGCGTTGAGGTTTCCTGAAAGTTTGTTGCAAATCCATTGCATAAAAAACTAAATGCTGCTCTTGATCCGCCTGCGGGGATTCAGAGTGGACGAGAAGATGAGCAGGAGTGCGCAGTGGAAGTGGGCGCGTCTCGGCTGTAGTTTCGCGTTGTGGCGACGCGTGTTGCTCCTAAAGTGACTCAGGTGCCGCTTTCACCAGCCCATTAAGCTGGCAAAGCCTTGCTCCAAGAAGTGAAATATTTTCTACAAATGTCAACCTCTGGGAAACTATGCGCCTCGGCTCCGAGTCACAAGGAGATGGGGGTATTCATAATATTTATCTAAAGCTAAACCATTCATTAGCGACATCTGAATTAGCCAGGAATATGGCAGCCACTGCACACTGACAGAAATCTGGAAATCTCCCTTGACATTAAATGTTCAGTTTGAGCACGATTGTAAATGTCAGCTCTCTTGGATCCAATAACCTCGTCCGTTCACGTTCATTATGTCGAACAAAAACGTCTCTTGTGTTGGGAAGAAAAAGCAAAGAAGGAGACGCAGGTTCAAACCGTTTCTCCAGCACATCAAACACTTGAAACTTTGGCAAATCCACCCAGAGGCCTCATGCTGACGGCGTTGCTCCTAACTGACCTTTCACCTCGCTGCCCTTTAACGGACAGATACTTGCATGTCTCCGTCCATCCATCCATCCATCCATCCATCCATCCATCCATCCATCCATCCATCC